>KN890081.1:39084-53718 GCA_000934455.1 Apostichopus parvimensis
CGTTGACAATGGAAAAGGAAATCCCACGACCGAATACAAGGTGTCTGAACTTTATATTGTTTCACAGCTCTCTTTCCACTCTGGCAACTCAACATAATAATCAGTTTTTTCATTGACACGACTGAACACTGAGAGGTACATGTTCTCTTAATATTTTTAATTTTAATTTTTTTAATTTTTTATTTTTTTCTCTCTCAAAAAGCTAGGCGTCCCACCCAAATTTTCAGGCGTCCCACTTTGTGGGACGCGTCCCACAGTTTGGCGACCGTCGCTCTACGTCATAGTTTGCACATATTTAAGGAGTTACCCAGATTTGATCAAAACTTCAAATGTGTGTATTTTGGAAACTAACATTTTTGACGTATTTTGAATGAAATTATCACACACAACAAATGTACTGAATATGGAGCAAATGGACTCGGTGTACGTAGTGTGCTTTAACACTTTATGTCTAAGTGAATCATTGTCTTAGACTGTATACAGAGTTGAGAAGTTTGTCCACACTGTCAGGTTTACTGAATTTTGTATCAATACTGTATACATGTACTACAGGAGACAGTTTCACAGTAATGTCTACAGAACTACTCAACATCCATATGCAATGCAGATGAAGGTGTCCACATGTACTGCTAGATCTCTTAGGCCCTCAATCCTTTAATCTCAATTGTCTCTTACATTTCGGTCTAGTGACTGAAAATGAGTGACACTTGAATTAACTAGCAGGAAGGAAATAGCTCTCAGTTGGCTTTCATAATATTTCCTTCTTTCACAATGCTTTAAAAGTAAGTCATAATTAAATCTACAAATTTACAGTCTTGGAAATTGGATGGCTACTTTGCATTATACATAAAATTCTTCATTAAAATGTGGAGAATTTATTTACATATATTCCCAATTTGTTTTTATTTTTAATTTCCATTTTATTTCCTTTAATTGAGAAGTGTTTTAAGATATGAACAAGGTTGCTACTGTAATAAAGACAAGATTCCTTAAAAAATCAACCCTGATCTGTATCCACAAATATTGTATGCTCTAATAGTAGATGCAGACTGCCCTTACCGTATACATGTACATACAATGCTGTCACATACTGAACATGTGCATTGATGATTAATCCTGAGTTTTCCACAAGACTGATTTGTTTGTGACTTTTTCCAAGTTGTCCTTCACCTTCACTAAATTGGAGTTTTGTTGTTGTATTAATTTTTAATAAATATCTTCAGTCTTTCAAACAAGTCAGAAGTCTGATAAGATCTACCTGACATAGTATCGATTAATTCCTCCTCATCCTCGTAGTAGCTTGGTGTAAATCCAGTCTCAGAAAGGAGGAGGGTTGTGAAACTTGTGATTGTCCCATCCCCCCTCCCCCCCTCCCATACTGTACGTTATGGCTGCTACTAGTATCTCTCTTGTAACATGAAGAAACTGACAATCTGTAGGCAGGATCCACATCGTCATTGTATGGTAATATAGTTTATCAATATTGGAATTCCTGCATTTCTCACCGGTTACTTGAAAGCACAAATTTGGTATGCCTTCAACTTCCAGTACCTTCAAGTTCAAGTTCAGTGGTAGGTGAACTACAGTCCTGTAGTTATATAACAAAATACCTTCATTGCTCAATAATATTGAGAAACCCTTTCATGAAAAAAGGGTTCTGTAGTTAGTGTATCTCCTCCTTCTCCTCTGTCGTAATCATCATTGTACATCATTATTATTGCTCGACGAAGCAAATGTCAAGGTGCTGTAAGACCTTGCATAATTACATGATGCCTTTACAGCCTTGACAAACATTTTTCTTCTGATTCTTCATATTTTCTAACAGGTCAACATACAGATATATAGAACAAGACGGTATCCCCATAGACAGTAGACTACACACCATCGTACGTGGTGAAGACGAAGCTGCCATGGTGGAGTCGATTGGATTGTCCATGGTCAAGCTTCCAGACGTCCTACTCAGATTACGGCCAGATGTACTCATAGTCCACGGAGACCGATTTGACGCCCTCTCTCTGGCGACCTCCGCTGCCCTGATGAATATACGAATCGTCCACGTGGAGGGTGGGGAGGTGAGCGGTACCATCGACGACATGATACGCCACTCAATAACAAAACTTTCTCATTACCATATATGCTGCACGGAGAGGGCTCACAGTCGGCTCCTGGCCATGTGCGAAGACAATGACAGGATCCTGCTCGCGGGCTGTACCTCTTACGATAAGCTGCTCACAACTAATACACAGGACTGTAGAGCAGTTCTCGATAAGTGGATCGGACCAGAGAGTGAGCCAAGAGATTACATATTGGCCCTACAACATCCGGTCACTACAAACATTCGACATTCCATTAAGATGTTTGGCCTTATGTTAGATGCATTACTAGAGTTCAAGAAGAGGGTCATCATTTTGTTTCCAAACATCGATGCGGGTAAGCGGATATTGAAGTATTAATCCCGAGGCTGATTAACTGTCATAGGTTAAGTTTATGCTCTGATCATTTGTCGCCATTCAAGACTTCAGTGTCTGTTCTGTGATCGTGTAAACTACAGTATCCATTTCTTTATTTACTTGCTAAACGTTTAATTCCTGATCAAAAGTCTGACTGTAGGTATTAAAGATGTACATACAAAATTTTGATACATGATCTAGTTCTTTTAGAAAAACACATATCTATGACGACTTAGTGTCAGTCCCAGTGTACTTATGAGAGAAATCAACCGAACATGCAAAAATCAAATCAGTTGTACTAGTTTAGTTTACATGTAACATTACATTCAGCTCCTCAGAAGAAACGTATTCTTCAGTTAGAAAAGTAACAACAAACAGGCCTCCAAATTGAGGCTATTTACTGGCTAAAGGCCAGTTGATTTAGCTGTTTGCCAGTAGAAGAAAAATCAATTGCTTGTATATCCCAGTGCAAAATCAATGTTGCAAAAGCAAGTGGGAATTTGATTCTCATCAGTATAATTTTTAGAATTTTTATTTCACTGGCATGCACTGGTGAAATCCTAAGCCTTAACCAAACAAACCACATTATGGTGCTTAAAACGTTTTTTTTTTGTTATCTCTAAGACTGGCTGTCACACACTTGTTTCCTGTCCCAGTGTATAGTTTAAGGTATTTTATTGTCTGATAGCAACTCTGGTATGCCAGACTGAACAATGAATAGGAAGACAAAAATAAGTGGGCCTTCTAGTTTACAATGAATAACAATGACAACACTTCTGTTGGTTTTTGCCATTGTACAATACAGTGTGTAGTTTGAACTTTGTCTCTTATTTCATTTATGGTGTACAGATAGAAGATTGTAAAAGGCATTGATGGATTCATAAATTGGCAATTTTCTAGAATGGGATTTTCCCCTCGTTCTAAGTCTCACCCTTGGAGTCAAACGGATGTT
Source organism: Apostichopus parvimensis (assembly GCA_000934455.1). NCBI lineage: Eukaryota > Metazoa > Echinodermata > Holothuroidea > Aspidochirotida > Stichopodidae > Apostichopus > Apostichopus parvimensis. The sequence continues at coordinate 42,487 of KN890081.1, forward strand.
AAGTTTGTGAAAACATAGAACTAGTTTGATGTAGTTGTTTGAAGCAATGGTTCTAGTTTGCCAGTTATCCGTGTAGTCAGGGTGGATCTGTTTGTTTTTCTAACTCAGTACAAACAATTTGTAAGATTGAGTACACAGTAACTATTGTCATCGACTTCAACATGTAATATTATTATACCCAACAGGAAGTAAAGAAATGACAAGGCTAATAAGATTAAAGGGAATTGAGAACCATCCATTATGTCGCACAGCCAAGCATATCCCCTTCGAAGAGTTTACCATCTTAACTGCGAATGCTGGACTTATGATAGGTAACAGCAGTGCTGGGGTCAGGGAAGCAGGTGCCTTTGGCACCCCTGTAATCAACTTGGGATCCAGACAGACTGGTCGTGAAACTGGTAAGATTTTTCTCTTCTGAATTTTTTGTTTGTTTTTTGGTGCAAATGTTAAAAAGTTGTAAAAATTTCTTCATAATTTATAATTGTGGTATACTAATACAATTATCTTCAAAATTGATAGTGTGTAGGGATGAGCAAAATTTATGACAGTTGTGGTGGCTTTAATCTTCTTCTAAGTTTTTGCATTTTCCTATTGGTATCATGTATAGGATTTCTGGTGACTCCTGCCAGTGATTCACACTTATGTGTGTACATATTGCATATGCTATTGTACTAGCTGACCCAGAATTAGCTGATTTGCGGGACTATTTTTTTCCTTGGCTTTACAACCAACATGGCCATTTGGTAGTAGTTCCAATCAACTAATATTGAAATGATGGCCAGAAAATATTGTTTCCCCACAAGTTGCTAAAAGTTCCTGAAAATTTAATTGACAGGGTAGACTGGCTGTGTAATGTCAATGTGATTCTTTTGAATGTCTTACCAAGTATCTCATAATCTCTGTTCATTATAATGTGTAAGGTTAAACAGCTGTGCAGCAACACTTCTACTAGGGCGAGCTGTTAGTGTACAAAGTAATGGAACTTGAAAATGCCTCTAAACATTTCTGATCCTGTTTGCTTTTTGCTTTCCTATTCTGCAGGTGAAAACGTACTACACTGTAGAGAGGCTGACACGATGCAGAAGATTTACCACTCTCTTGAAATTCAATATCAACGGCAGTTCCCGAGGTACAGTTAAAAAGGTTTCTCTCGTAGTAGTGCAGATGGATCTTTAGTGATTGGAAGTCGTAAAATAAGTGAAACGTTACAGAAGGGTTAAGTTACGACTTAGTCGGATTTACTGTTTAGTAACATGTCTGGAATATATGACACAGTCAGAATGGTATGGATGCACCCATGACAATGTGTTTTTGGTCCACAAGATACTGCTCTCTTTCGCTGTCTCATATTGCTGATACTGTAATGAGAGAGCTTTGAAAGTATAATCAGTAAGGAATTTAGTGTTATTGGTATAGCCCTCTCTGTGTACAGTTGATTTAGCTATCATGTGCTGATCCTGATGTTGATATACTACTGTACACATTGAAAGCTGATGCTGTACAATGTCTGCAGCCATGAGGTAATTAATTCAGGGAATAAATAAGCCTGTATGCCATTATCGCATGTCATGCAAAATGGGTGAACTGCTATACAAGTGAAAAGATGCATAGCAGGTCTTGAGCCAGTGTTTGCATTGGGACACCCGATTGCCGGATTCCCGCAATTTATCCAGAGCGCCCCGCTAAAATATTTTCCCGCTGGGGGAATTTCCCACGACAATTCCTGGCACTTCCCGCAACTTTCACTTTTACTCTAGTTACAAAACTTGCCAATGACAAGTGTGATATAATAAAGATTTGTCGATTAACGTGATTGGTCAAATCTTTTCAACAAGAAAACACAGGCTTTGTTAGTGCAGCAATGTATTGTGTGTATTGGTCACAATGGTCAACCATGTGCACTGTATGTACTATATGTGGGCTAAATCTCGGTATGGGCATATGAACATACATATAACTACTAACATCGTGACACCCCATCCCCCCCCCAAAAAAAAATTATTGAAAATCTGCCCAAAAATTTGAATATCCCCCAAAGTAAATTGACTGGGGGAATTCCCTCACTTTTTTAGCATCCTAGCGCTAACTCTGGTTTGAACACACAAACCATAGTATTTTATAAAAGAGGCAAACTTCAGAATCTTCAAAAATGCTATTCAATCTTTTCTTTAAAATAAAATTATTTCCTGAAAATATCATATACCCTTAATGTTTACAGTATGAATGACAGGACTAGAATGTTACATCTGCTAAAATAAAATGCCAGTGTGTAGAAAATTCTACTGGCTAAAGTCAAATTCTCTTGAATTAATGCAAAAGCAACATGTGTCTTCACTGGCCAGCAAATTGCTGGTGTTTTTTTTGCCAACTGACAAACGGCTATATGCACTGGCATTTTAGACAGTAACTAGCCCGGAACTTCGAGGCATGAATTGTTCAAATATTCTCCGTTTTCTTATGGTTATCCGTACTTTTTTAGTTCTTTCATCTATGGTGACGGTCATGCCCTGCCTCGTATTTTGAAATTCCTGAAGTCAATCAATCTCCAAGGCGAGATCCAGAAGAAGTTTGTTTTCCCACCGATGCCAGAGAGTCCCAGCAAAGATATCGACCACATCTTAGAGACTCAAAGCGCCCTCGCTGTCGACCTTGGAGGAACGCATTTAAGAGTAGCAGTCGTTTCATCAGAAGTGAGTAGCCTGGCCGAAATGATTAAAAGAGGGCAGTATCATATCGGTCGTATCTGGTTCCGCAAAACAAGACATGTTGCACTCCAGGCGATCTGCCTTTTTAAAGCACCTAAACTGATGTTTTCTAGAGCAGAACGAGGAACTAGTCCATCCCTCATCGCATCTGTCTGCAAGTTTATCAGACATGTGAGCGATAGTGAAACAGTACAGATTATGCACGTTAGGAACGGTATGACAGCGCCCTCTAAATTGGTTTACAACTAGATTACGGAGGATGAGTTAGAACCTGTATCGATGTACTTACTCTGTGTTTATCTCCCGACATGTTTTCGCACATGTCAAATATTTAAACAACGTAGGCAATGACAATATTCCATCCCCACAGTGTTCAGAGTTAAGTCATTCATAATATTATACATTTTCAATTGCCCGATAACTACAGTGTGCTAAACTATAAATTAGCAATATAGTGAAATGTGGGTATCGCCCGCAATTCGTAAACTGCCTCCTGTTAGTGATTTTATTTTATAAATTAACATTTAATGTTAAAGATTTGACATCTAGAAATAGCAAAAACCAATGGAAAGTTTTAAGTGTCCATACTCTGTATACATTGTCTTGCATGGTGTACAGTAAGTGTTTGTTTGTACACACATGCTTAACTAAATATCAATCTTGGTTTGTCATAGGGAGACGTTTTACATATCGTCTCGCATCCTTCACCGACAAGTAACGAAGAGAGAATTGAGCTAATCCTGAAGCTGTTAGTGGAACAGAGTAAGAAAGCCGTGGAGCTGAACTGCCGAGTCCTTGGTGTCGGTAAGTTTCACTGCACCATGGTGTACGATTGTTCCCTTTAAACCTGTACAGCGAAGAAGTTGTACGCAAGATGTGTAGAGAGCAAACATTTCTGATTATTAACTATGTATGTATGTATTTTTTAGATCCTCCTGCAAGCAGGAACTCGCAAAGAAGCCTCATTGGCTTATCAAGGCCGCAAGCTGACCGAAGTCAGTCTCTTAGATTCATATTCAATGTCCATGATTATGAATTGTCAATTGTCAACAACTCTGGAACTGGAAGACATACTTAAATCTTGGAGTGACTCAAACTGGGAACCTTATGATTGGAAGGCACCAGCGTTAACCACAGAGCTAACACAACTATTGTTTATCTTGAATGATCTTGATCTAATTAAGTGACGAGTCTTGTCTTTGTTTTTGACAGGTGTGAGTACTGGAGGGAGAGTGAATCCAACAGAGGGTGTTGTCATGCATTCCACAGACTCATTGAAAGGTATTTGTGACCTGTTTGTCTCCATAGACTTAAATAATATTAACCTTTACATCAGATAAACATAGCGTATCACTCGTCTACCTGAGCACTGTTTAAAGGCAGGTGAATGTTTTTTTTGTGTCCCGGCTATGTTTTGCCTGATACACTTTTACCACACAGACATGAAGCAAAAGAGACTGTTTCAAATTTTCCAGGTAGATAGGTGAGCTCTGTCAATGTCAATAACCTTTATACTTTAGCATACTCTACAGTTCTGAACAAGTCAGTGAAAACATGGAAAGTGTCAAAATGAAACCTTTGTACGTTACTGAATCATAAAACTTTGCCTAAAGTTGTATCTAATGTTTAAGACCTGTGTTAACATGCAATTATTGGACGCAGTGCACGTCACGCCATCCTCCATAGATTTATCTGTCATATTTCATTTCATTCAGGTTGGGATGAAATTGACCTCCGAACCCCCATCTCCAGCTTCCTCCATCTCCCTGTCTGGGTCGATAATGACGGAAATTGTTCTGCCCTTGGAGAGAGAAAGTTTGGTGCTGGCAAGGGTCTGGACAATTTTATTTGCATTGCTACAGGCACTGGTAAGTCAGGCTGTGGTGGAATTGAGTTGGTAGTATGTTATATGTATTGTATGTTGTATGTATTTCACGTGCAATAGAAGACTTTTGTGTTTTTAAGTCCATCTGAGTTGCCGTTCATCATAAAGGACATTGCGGATAGTTAGATAGGAACCTTAAATAGAGGCAGTCTGTTGGCATCAGATTAGCTGGAAAGGATAAACTGGTTAGGATCAGTGGCATGTACCATAGGGGCAGGGATATGCCCCCACCTTCCAACCTACCCTCCCCCTACACACCTTCCATAGTGAGTTGGTGATTTTAGACATTCAGAAGGATTATAACACTGCTACATGTGTACCCCCCCCCCCCACGTGCCCATGCAACCACAGACAAAACCTAATTTATGGGCTAAATGTGCCTCAGAATGCAACATTTGATGTCTAAACAGGTCTATTGTATTTTGTAGACTTTTAAATGTACGCTATGAGTTTGTAAGAAAAAATGAATACATCTTCAGCTCAGTTTGTCAATCTTAAACTTCATAGCAATAACATTGATACAAAGATGCAGATTCCATGCTAGTCACATAATTTGGAAGATACATTTGTTAGGCTTAAAGGTAGCAGACTCCATACAATTGTCCCATTAACTTACACACTAAATGGTCAAAGTAATGTGGTCTCTAAAGTCCTTGTAGAAGTTCTCACTAGCTGAACCCTACCCCTCACTGGATAGCTGACACCATGGCCATTCATGGCTCCCCCAAGTTTCCGTATCATGACCATGAAAATTGTTCACAATGAGAGCCTGACGTTGTTGTCACTTGTAAACAAACCTCTTTACTCAGTAGTAAACAATATTAGTACTCTGCTCCTGGGAGGCCTAAAGTGGACTAGTATTGCTCCAATTGACCCAATTTTTGCACTTCACTTGCTTCCATTCATGTACTCTGATGTGCCAAGCCACATGTCAGAAAAGGTATTCTCCTGTGACTTTTCGGCACTTTCCCCTCCCCCCCCCCAAGGGAGAACACTCGGGCAGATTGATGTAGACTCTACAAGGAGTATTAAGGCTTTGTCATGCTACCAGATATAAATTATCACTTTGAGATTAAATGAATACTTAGTCATGAGTCTAGGTGGACTATACAATGCTTCTGTCACTTGGTTTACAGGGTCTCTGAGAAACGCTGATTCATTTAGTTCAAGCCTCCCCGGTAAGAATGTTAAGACAGGTGCGGATCTAGAAAAATAACCCGTAGAGAGTCGAGCAAATACAATACTGGCAGTCCTTCCCCCCCCCCCCTCCATAAGAGGGATATTCCATGGTCGGGCAGCTATATATGGCACTTTTGTGTGTAGGGTTGTTACAGTTTCTAATAGTCTAGGCGATAGTAAGTCTGCCACATCAAGAAATGCAAAACAGTGAGTGTCCGGCTACGTCATCTCGTAGATTGTCCACGGTCCAAAACTTAAGGAGAGCACTGTCCAATTTTACACTTGGATCATTCTCTCATTGCTCTTGCAAGATGCATTCATGACATAACTTCACTGAATTATAATATTTGCAATGAAACTTTTGCTAAAAATCAACTCCTGTTATTGGAATATCCCATTTGGAAATGGTGTAATTTTAGTATTTTGGATGCCATATGCCTTTGCTCTTTACATCAATTCAAATATGCTGTTTCATTTACGTGCAAGCTCAGTGTTAGTTGTATCATTCCAAAGTCAAGAAATGCAACAACAGCAGTGTATAGATGTAATTTGATAAAATAGATAAAATAGTTCTTTACAGGGGTTCTACTACTTGGGAGGGAAGTGGGGGGGGTTGATCATGGATTTTGTGAATATTTCAAGTATTGATGAATGCATAAATATCGTGGTTGTGTTATGCACCCTTTCCAGACATTCTAGGGCTCTTAAAATATTTAGGGTTGCTGTTCTCTTTGAGTATCTTTATCGTTTTGTGCATCAAAACATCAAAACATTTGGAATGGCCATTAGATTTCTGTTTGGTAGTGACTTTTCCATTTTTCTTCAACTTCATGATTCAAGACACTTGTTTTGTTACTTTTAAGTGTGAAAAGCTTAAACTTTACTCTACTTGTTGCCATGACTTGCCATTTCCACAACCCCCCTCCCCTCCTCATCTGTCTCATACTTAAATATACTCTGTACTTGTTGCAATGACGTGCCATTTCCATAACCTCCCACCCCCCTTCCCCCCCTTCCCATCTCCACTGTTCCCTTCATCCATCCCTTTCAAACTCACTTAATTTATTTAATCGAGTACATTGCTCCACGGATTGAGGAGATTAACTCAGGCTCAGTTTGTATAGATCCGTACCTGTCTTCTAAATTCATAGCTTAAGTTAACTTTCATTCCTTTCCTTCTTTTTTTGTTTTTCTTTTTCTACAAACTTTGCAATTTGTAAATGTCTAAATACAAAGCTTCTAAAAAAGAATGTAAAAAAATGAAGGAAGTATAAAGAAAGAAAGAAAGAAGGGGGAAATAAAATGCGCTCACAAATACAAACATCAATCAATTCACATTCCTCACATTGGTGGCGGCATGTGAGTTTTCACAAAGTGAAAGTTGAATTTCTAAAGAAGCAGATTTACACACATTTTCCAGACAACTTTTATCACTCCATCCATGACCAGCGCTTACTTGTAATGCTTTATTCCTTCCTATCCATTTCATTGTTTTTATTGCAGTAAAATTATAAAAAAAAGTATGTATAAAATAGGAATCAGAAATATATAAAAGCATCACTATTTGAGCGTTAGGATTAATGTGGAAGGTCAATCGTTCAAAACTTAAAATTAGTCTATGACAAAGATTGTAGTGCTTCTGTTTGAATACAAATTGCAGCACATAGCAAGTAAAAGGTGTTCTGCATAATCATATATTACATTTTGCGAAGATTTCTTCAATTTCTATTGCAGCTGTGAAATTCCTTCCCTTCAGGCCGTTGTGTGAATGTGGGGTAATGGCAGCTTCCTGCAATGAACTCATTCATAACTAGTTAGAAAATGGTTTCTACCAAAAGAAATGTCACAAGTGATTTTAGGTTCGACATATTCTAGTTTACCAGGTCCCCTAAACAATGCCCATTGTATTCATTTCCTTGTGTATTCTGTCGATAAGTTCCTCTTCTTTACGATACCAATAAGTTTGAAACTTTCGGGGTTCCATATTATGTGTCAAAGTAATTAATTCACTACAGTGTACAGGAAACAACAGAAGTGGAGGAAAGCTCTGAGGAGTCTCCCTGAAAAGTTATAATGGTTCCGAATCGCAAACAACTAATGTATTATTTGCAGTCCGTTAAACCCATCCAATCTTATGCCCGATCTATCTCTATAGACCTCTCCAAAGAAACACCGATTCTAGGAAATGTGGCAAATTTGAAAGCAGATTGAAAGCATCATAAAAAAGACCCTCACCTAAGATTTACATACTGAACCTGTTCCATACATCATCTTGTTTGTCTCATTAAGCAGTTTGTTTGTTTTTTGTTTTGTTTTTTGTTATCATTAAAATGCATTGCTGACATGTTTTGTTGCTGAAACTTGTATCATGATTGATTTTCTTTAAGTTCCCCCCCCCACTTTTTTAAGTTTAATTTTGTGATTTTCACTAGCATGCCTTTTTCCTGAGTGATCATGTAAATCCCTGGTATTCAAACAGGGTGTCAGGAACCTCTATAGGATCGCCAAAATGTTTTAGAAGATCGCCAAATGATTCAGATGAGAAAAAAAATGGAAAAGCTGTTGACCATAAATTACTTCAAAAGTTTCAAAACATTGGGTGTACCATGCGAAGTAGTTTCAAAATACCGGGGATGTAAATTCTTTAGTGGTCATCAAAGTGGTTTAGAGAGGAGAAATTTTTCATCCATAAAGTGATAATTACAAACATCACAGTCAAATGACACATTTTAAAATTTTCAAGAATTGCTCGTTAAAAGTGTTCAATTCCTACCATCACAAGTGCAAGAAGCATTTACATACCATCAATATGCAGAAAATTTTCCTAGGTTTAAAGTGGTCTTGTTATTGCTAGTTTACTTTCTTGAAGGGAAATGTCAACATCCGTGCTTGTTTAATATTCTGAACATGTCTCTCATATTTTTCCATCTCTTATGACTTATGCCATCCGCAAGCAGATGTTCCATATCTGCCTCCCATTTTCACCCTTGACCAACGGTTCTTTTCTTAACAATAGGAATTGGTGGAGGGATCGTCCTGGATGGAAAGTTGATCCACGGCAGTAACTTTTGCGCTGCCGAGCTAGGTCACATCAAGGTATCGATGGACGGACCCGATTGCCTTTGCGGAAGTCAAGGATGTCTCGAGGCTTATTGTTCTGGATCGGCTCTCACAAGGGAAGCTAAAGCACTTCATGCTGGTGAGTTGTTCCTTCAACAACGACAGTCGAAATCCTCGTTAGTGATATTTGTTAATGACAGAATCATTCCTCAATAAAAAATTAAGTGTGTTTCGCTGAAGTGACAGCAACTATCATAAGTTTGCTAGTGAATGTTACCAATTGTTGCCTTTTCATTACACTTGCTGCATTTAGAAAGTGATCTATGCACACAACTTGATTATGCTGGGTCCTTAGCAAAAGTACCATTTTTTTTAGTATCATATGTTTCATCTCACTCATTTCCAAAATGATTTCCTAGGTATGCTTGTAAAGTTGTGCTATAAGGTTAGCTTGTTTATTGAACGTTTGTGTTGCGTGGTTGATATCACACTGGCTAGGGACAGTGTTATACCCCCTCGAAAGTGTCTCCTGACAGTCAGTTCGAGTCCAAAAACAGAAATACATGGATAGGGATGTGCCCAGGATTTCCTGAGTGCCGGGTATACTGATTGCCGTCCTGGGGGAGGGGTCTAAGAGGGAGGAGGTGTCCCCCTCCCCTTTGAGAAATTTTCGATTTTTGAAGGTGTTCAGATGCCAAATGCTGGCACTTGTGTAGCTTTTTAAGCACATACACTAGTTTTGCTAACAATTTACATTTTTAAATTTTTTGTGTGAAATATATTGTTAAGAATGTCGGGATTTTAGATGAAAATAGTGCTGGGCGGGATTCACGATTTTTAAGACAGTGCTGGGCGGTAATTTTTAGTGCTGGGCGGGGCCACCTAGTGCCGGCCAGCGTGGGCACATCCCTGCATGGAGATCAGTCTTTTGCCATGCAGAGACTGACATTGAGTCCTGAGAGACAGGCGAGTCAGATGTAGTAATGTTCTTCTTTAGTTCGGTCATTCCGATGAATTGACAGTTTCTGACTGATTCTTTTATAATGTTAGTCATCCAAACAATGCTCTCATTTCTACATTTGTAATCAGACGGACAACTGTTGGTGGATGGAATGACACTTGAACCCAAGGAAGATGTGAGTGCCAAACATCTGATACAGGCCTACAAGATAGGAAACGAAAAAGCAAAAGCTGTCGTTGAATTAGGTAAGCATACAACCCCAAAGCAGGGCAAAGTCTTAGTGGTGGTACGGGACAACCAACCTTCTGTTGACCGACATCCACTTTGGATGTCGTTTTGGGTCATGACCAGCTGTTTACAATAAATTCAGATTGCATTTGTAAACTAAATACTAAAAGAAATGAATTGGTATCACACTCCATCACATATAGGGATACTCTGTTGAGTTTTGGCCACGTCGCCATGACGACGGTATTCTGTGAATAATATGTTTAAGCCTCATGATTGCTACACATAACATTATTACTTTATTGATCATCAGTCAACATGACGATACCTTCATTGATTGTCATCAATCAATATACGTAATGATATGATCAATATAATAGGTAATGATGATATCGTACTGATATCGATAATTATATTAATTGTTTAGGTGATATAGATTACTTCTAGCAAACCGGGTTAATTTGACCCTTTTGTTCGTTTCCTCAAATCATCTTTGCTCATTTCCAGGTGCCAAAGCAATGAGTACCGGTATCATAAGTCTTCTCCACACCTTGAACCCATCGAAACTGATACTTTGTGGCGTGCTGGGACCACTGTATGCGAATATGATCAGGACTTACATCAAGGACCACGGTCTACCGTCAGCCACCAAGGTGGATATCATCGTATCAGAACTGCATGAACCGGCACTACTCGGCGCCGCCAGTCTGGTTCTTGAGTATACCACGCGTAGAACCTATTAGGGAGTGAAACACAGAAGGTTTGAAAAAAATATATGTAGACATCTCTCGAGTAAAACTTGAGTGATTTACGGATCTCGTTATCGATTTGGACGTATTGTTACACTTATGCTCTTTACCGTTGCTTTTTCTTTCTTAATAACGGCTTCAATATTGTTATACACACTGATTATGTAAGTTGACACATAGTTAGGGCTGTTGTCTCGCTGACTTTCTTCATCATGTATCAGGCTAGGAGGCGTCTCCCTTCATACAAGACAACTCTATTGTATGATAGGTAGAAGAGCTCTCTGACCATTGTTACTTACAACTATCTAGTTGTATGATGGTTTGATAAAGGTATGAGATATTAGCGACCGGCTAGGAGGCGTCTCCCTTCATACAAGACAACTCTATTGTATGATAGTTCAAAGAGCTCCCCTGACCATTGTTACTTACAACTATCTAGTTGTATGATGGTTTGATAAAGGTATG
>KN890082.1:19041-29203 GCA_000934455.1 Apostichopus parvimensis
ATAAATAAATAAAGATCACTACAAATCACACACAATCTTTTGTATGTTTGCATCTATTAGGCTCTTAAAATCTGTCCAACTTTTTTATAGCAAGGGGGATGTGGGGGCGGATGTGGGGGCGGATGTGGGGGGGTGGTGGTGAGGACAGTGGGAGGGGTTGCATTTTACTGGCTGAATTGGGCACACCCCCTTGGCCCATTATGAGCTCTTCTGGTTCAACAGTTTTTGTTCAAAGTAAGTATCAACTCCATTCCTAATCTTTGTTGATAAAAGCCAGCAGATATCAGATCAAAAAAGAAATCTATAGGACCTCATCGAAGACATTTGCATCGAAAAAGAGAGGAGTGTGTGAATGGGAACTTTTGCAAGAGATGTAGCTGTCAATTGAAAACACAAAGACACATTTCTTGATGGGTTTAAAACTCTGTAATATCTCCAAATTGCCTTACTGATCAGCTTAGCAAGAAACAGCAAGTGTTATACATGTAGAGATTCTGCAATGAAGTACATCACAGATTTTCACCAGTGAAGTGTTAAGATAACAAACAATAGCAATTCAGAACAGACATAAGGAAAATCTTGATAAATAAAAGCATCAATTACTAACTGGTCATCTCGGCCAATACGACTTCGACCAACTCAATTCTTTGTTCATTAAATTCTTTCATGCTTCACTTCTGTCGAATCCAGTCAAAATAGATCATGGAAGTTTGAGGTTTATACTTGTATGAATTTCAGTTACTAAGGTTACTTTAAGTGACTAATGTGAGAGTTTGAGAAATGCAATTTTTGAAACTGGGTCAGTATTGTTGTTCACATATTGCATGATTCTTTTTTGTCTTGCACGTCATCACATTATGAAGGTTCCAACTGATATTTCCATTAAGGTAACACATTTTTTGTTAAGGTTACGTTCTTTCTGTAAGTATTAACTGAGACACGACCACCGTTACCTTGCGTGGACATGGAAAGTCTCCTTAAGAACATTTTAATCAAATCTTTACAAAGGGATTTACCACAGTTTTTTTTAAAAATTTTTGAAACTTATCTTGCAAATTGGCTTACAAAAGGTGATGATCCTTCTCTTGCTCCAGGGTTAATGCTTTGCTACTTCTCACCAATAATCCTTTCTGTCGCTCTTCAACCAGAGTGATCATCTTAAACACTTCACCCGTTAACACTACACGTTATCGACGCCACCTCTCAATTCTCTGTCAAAGTTCTTCAAATGATATTTAAATGCTTGGTAGAGATCAAACAAATGTGTTGAATCCAAACATTGCCTCATTCTGTTCCTTGGACTTGGCTAAATAGTACAAGTCCTCTACTCTCGGTCGCACCCATCTCTTTGTGTGGTAGACCGACTCCCCTACGACCCAATCTGGAACATCCTTCATGATGATGGCTTCTTGTTCTTGAGTGTGTTGCAATTGCTTCAGAATGCTGCAAAAAAGTCAAAGAAACGAGAAAAGACAGTTCGATTGCTGCTTTATATATTCCTGATCGTCTCGAACTGAAGCATTAACCCGAGAAGGTGCAGTACACCTCAAACAGCGTTGTTGCTTTACTGAATTGTTTAGATATATTAAGATCTCATCCGATTACAGTTCACCGGGCTGACTGCTGACTGCAGGATGTTATGAACTCAACCTCCCGTTTCAAATAAAGAGAAAAGTCAAAACATTTTAAAAATTGGCTTTTCGCATAGATAGTGATTAATACCAGTGGCGTAGCAAGGAGCAACTGGGCCCAAGTGTGGCGATGGAAATTGGCCATTAAAAGATAGTTCACATGCACCCAAGCCCAAGCTTGGTTTGGGCCTGGGTGAGTAATTTTCGAAATCTCGCCCCCCAAGACACCCAGACACTCTTGGACTTTCTTTCTGTTGAGGACAGTACAATATTTCACTTGAATTCCCATTTTTGGCCTACGGCCCCCTTGAGCGGATCGGTCGGTAGTTATTTTGTCGCCACTTTGCAGGGATTCAATAACTGCTCCAACTACAGTAAGGGAATAAAACCAAAGAAATATGCCTCCTTTTCCTTTTTCGTCTACAACGTAAAACTTGACTAATCCTTGAATGATACAAACTTTGATATTTTTTTGAAGATAGATCAAGAAATGTTATACTTACTCCCGATCCCATTCTGCTTCCAGTACGGGCATAATACCAAAGAAGGCTTCTCGTTCCTCAAATAGTCGTCTCCTGCGGAAGTGATAACAAGAAAACCCTTTGCATTTCACTGGCTAATTATAATAATCATCAATTGCAGTTTTCTTTTATGTGATACTCTGTGGTTTTAGTAAAAATTGTAATGTAATGTTATGTAAATAAAATCTTATAGCGCACTATGCGCGATGCATCTGTGCGCTTTACAAACAATCTAGAATATACAATGACATAAAACAGTAAATACATATACCATATACAGATATATACAGGAATATGATATCAAAAAACGATTAAAAAAATTGACAACTATATCAAAAAAAGGTCGTTTAAGTCTGGAGTCATCCTTTTAACTCTCCAAAAGAAAACAACAAACAAAAGTTTAATCTGCTCATTCTTGGCAAAAACGGCTAATTCCTGTGGAAAAGAAACATCGGACAATAATAATGTGACCCGAGGAACCTTAAAGATGATTTACGCCGTCATGATATACATTGTTTCCTACCAATCTTAAGTGGAATGCATTTAAATTTAATTAAGAAATTCAAATAATTCAAATAGGCAAACCTCCTGTTGCGATTTGTATATATCAGTCCAAGGTAACCAACGCTCATGATTCCTATGCAACCAGCGAATAACATATAACCTATAACAAAGACAAGAACAATGAAATGAAATGACAATTTTCAATTGGATAAGTAACAGTTTTTCAATGACACTCAAATGACAGTACACGTTTTAACTTTTAACATATTCACAGGATAAATGCTATTTTTGAAACACAAACTCCACAAGCTTACATATTTAGGTAGACCAAAATTTCTTGAAAGGGTGGTTCCTTTTAAAAAGTAGGCCTAAACAGCATGTATTCCATGTGGAGCTTTAGCCAGAACAGAACAATAGAGAAGTGTAGTGTTACACGACTTCTTTCACACAATTTCTCAAAACATATTGGCATTTTTGTTTTTGTTTAACAAATGGTCTCGGCAACAGGCACTCCTGAGTTCTAGTAGACCTATCTGCCACACAGTATCAAGAAAATTCAATGCCGCAAGGACATTAAATCAACCAAACAAGGAATCTTTCAGTTAGATATATAATATAAAGTTACATTTCTGACTTAACAGTCCATTATAGTAACCAGATATGTCAAATGATCAATTTTGTTATGTTTTCTTTGTAAACACTTTGCAAATGTTGTTTCAGCGAACTTGTTCTGTACTTCGTCATCAGCAATCAGTATTCAGTGACCAACTTACCAAAATAGTATTAGTGAATGCCAAACCAGTTTTACCAATTGCCCAAATAAATGGCTAGCCCATACTCCTAGTCCTTGTACTAGTCTTACATGTTCGCATTAGAAAAGCAGTCTTACCCGTCAGTGTTTCGTTTTATCTGGTCACCAAACATTACCAATGACTTGCTGTAGTATGCAGCTACTCTGCTTTTCCATTATTTATCTAAACAAAGTGTGGTATACATTGGGAGCTCAACGTTAAAAGTGTGGATGCTTCTTTACCTTTTTTACTTCATTTTCTGCTCATGGTGAAGGCATCATTTTCTGTGCTGCAGAATTTTAGAAACTATTTTAGGGCCTACCGAGTAGGTTTGGCTAGTTAGTCATACTGACCATAGGTACATACTGACCATAGAAACAGCTATTTGGTTAGGCTTCATTATAATCCACCGTAGCCTAACTAATGTAGGCCTAGGGGGCTATCACAAAAGCTTAGGCTAGTTACTGTCATCGTTAGTTAGGCTAGGTCTACGACGTTCATTTTATTCTCGTCATAGCTTCCAATATTAATGCAACGTTCCACATACCTGAAGGTCCTCTCTTTGGCATCATTCGCTTATAGTCGATTGGACCGTAGCCTCCTCTCGGGGGCATTTCTTGCTTAAAGGTTGCCCCCGACATGTTTATTTTCTTCACTAGCTGTATGGACCAGTTTGAAAGTTTTCTTATTTGCTAGATCCTACTTCTGAAAAATTTCTAGACAAACGTATGGAAGCCGAGAGGTTCGATTGTGGCCATAGCGTTCGTTTACTCGTATGGTTGGTTATTTGGCCTCTATAATACCGGATATGCACTCTCCTGATGGATGAATAAAACGTTTTCGTAGGGGCTATTATGCACTCAAGGGAGACTGGGACCACAGGTGACGAAATAGTATCGTTATGGGTCGTAAAGAAGCCACCCAACACTGAGATGGGGTTTACTTAAATAATAATAATAATATTAAAAAATAAACAAATATTCTTGCAAAGTACAAAAATATCTACGTATTACAATTATGCAAAAAATTTGGACTTCGGAAATTGTGTGATTTCCGTCTTTGAGATTTGGCCTATGTGAGCGCCATAGTCCGATCTCGAAGAAATAGGACCATTATTCCGAATTTATATGAAACAATTACATTTACCTAACACTAATAACTCATTGATTGTGCGGTCTTAACGCTATCGTTAGAAAGAAAGAAAGAACATGGGCACACCGAACCAAAGAACCAAAACGACTGACCCACTCTTAACCCCAGTAGCCCCAGAGAGAGAATGTGACTGTGTGATCATCGTCAAATGCGTACCGGTATCACGATAACTTGGTTTTATAATTAATTTTATACTTTAACTGAAAGGCTCATCGGGTCTTGAAAATCTTTGGTTGAAGAAGAGAGTTTATAAAGGGTTAATCGGTATTAAGAAAAACATTCACCGCAAACATGACGCATGGATGACACTTTCAGTTTAGAAGAACCAGGAAGAAGGATGAAATACTGATTTGGCTCTTGTAAGCTTCCGTAGGCACAGTCGACCTCCTCCTCCAACTCAGGAATTGAAGACCCGCCCCAAAGAGCGTGCCGCGTGAAAAAAGTTAACTTTCCGTTGCTTGCAAGTGTACTTTTCTTCTTGTCGCTACAAAATGCAGACAGTAATGAAATGTGATACCTTGTTATCTTTTATCTAGACCTGAGATGTCCATCGCTGCTATGTACACTGTGTTGTGGGTATTGACTGTAGCTGCATGTATTGACTGTACACTAGTGTCTAATTACCGACGGTAGCAAGCTGTGTGTGTACTTTCTGGGATCGATGGTGGTGTCTAACACTTCTGTTACACCTCATCCGAAACTAGGTCAGATTACCGGCATTAGACGTTTCTTTTTGCGCGAGTCTTCACACCCTTTAATACAGAAAATTGGTAACCCCCTATAGACAATAGTCCATGTACATGAAGCTTTGGTTAGTACCATTATGCTAATAGTGGTAACGTAAGTTGGCTTTAAAAAAAGTGGAAATATATCTATAACGAAAATAACTGCCTGCACGGCAGAAACAGTATATGGAACACATGCATTTTTATGTATTCTGAAATAAAGTTCCTATTCGACTATTCAAAAATGTATATATTACATGTTAACCTTATGCTTTACGAGTATAACCCCTGTGGCAAATTTTACGCGGTACAGGTGGGACCCTTGTAATGTCATTTGCGAATTAATCAGGTCACACATCCGGAGTCTATGTATGCTAAGTTTTTCACTACCGCCCTCATTTCCTTTCGGGAACCATTTCATACTGTAGTTTGGTTTTTCTATAAAATTGGTGGTATACGTTAATTGTGACCACTTGGCAGACTGTGGTCTCACTCTCAGCAGGCAAAAGTGGTGTACCGTTAAAACTGCAGTTAGAAACTAATTTACCAGGTAAGTTTTTTGGCTATAGTTAGTCATACTGAGCATAGGTATTTGGTTAAGCTTCATTATTATATACCGTAGCCTAACTAATGTAGGGGTCTATCACAAAACGATTAGGCTAGTTACTGTCATCGTTAATTAGGCTAGATCTACGACGTTCATTCTTTCTCGTCATATATTTTCCAAGATTTCATACAACGTTCCACATACATGAAGGTCCTCTCTTTGCCATCATTCGTTTATAGTCGATTGGACCGTAACCTCCTCTCAGGGCGCATTTCTTGCTTAAAGGTTGCCCCGACATGTTTATTTTCTTCACTAGCTTTATAGACCAGTTGAAAGTTTCTTTATTTGCAAGGTCCTATGTCTGCAGAAAAAAAATGTCTTAAACGTGCGGTGCTTAACCCGCGCCGACTGGATCACCAAGGATCACTGAGCAGCTAGAAATGTATAACCTGACCCGGGCCCGTTCTGTAGCTTGTTCGGGTGTGTGTGTGTGTGGGGGGGGGGGATGCTGAAGGCCTTTAAGGCTCGGAGTACCGAACATCGGTGCAGCCTTTTAGAATCCGAGTTCCCATGCGGGAGTATTTTTTTCTAGTACTTATACGATTTATTCAAAATACAAGAACTTTCTTATGCTTTATATCTACTCCCTGATAGCCATAGTAAATGATGAAATGTTGAATGCGATGACATTGTATGAATCTTGTTATTTTTGTAGAAAGTTCCTATCCTGGAATTACAAAGTGACATTATAGAAACCCTGTGTATATATATATACATCTAGCAACTTCTCGACATGTTGACAGGGTTTCATAAACCACTGCGTGATAATACCGGTGTCATGCTACTAAATTGTCTCGTACGTTGTGCAAAATACATTACTCACGTAGTCTTCGTAACGTACGTGGTATACACAAGGATACATAATTATGTTTGATATTGCTATACTGTAGAGACGGATGAAAAAAAAAACAATTCTGCGGTTTCTAGTTGTAATGTCAGTTCCAAGTATCGAGTACCAAGTCTATTCAATCGAGTACGAGTACTTTAGCATCTGAGTCCGCGTACTGTATGATGAGTAGCACTTTACTTAACGCATCCGAGTACTTTTCATCATCAAGTTTGTGGGACATTCAGGACTATGAAATAATTTCCTCCTTCATTCTTGCTAAATACTATTAGGATACACAATATTAAAACAACACTCAGGTGACATCAAAATTTCTTGTCACTTTATCAAAATAGGCTATTATTAAGACTGCAGTCAGGTACCATTTGCTGAGTTCTCTGAGTAAATTGCAAATACCAAAGAATTTAATTAAATATTTATCAATATGCAAATTATGGTGACATATACCATCATACAGAGAATGGGGATATACAAACCCTTTTGTAGAAATACAGACTAATGATCATAGGCGTAGGAACTGAATGGCAGGGGAAACTTCAACCCTCCCTCCCTCCCCCACCCCCAAAAACCCAAAGGTTCTGAGGTAAAATAAATAAGGTCAATATTTTCTCTTTAACATAAAACAAGAAGCAAACAGAGTGCTCACCAGAGTGCATCTAAGGGCCCCTAATGATTAATTTAGAAATATTCCCAAATCCCTCCCCTAATTAAGACACCTCTCCTATGTCAGCGATCACATTGCAGAACCGAAGTTCCGCCCCCAAAGGTCAGAATAGCTATCAATGCCTATGTCAGCCCATGAATGTACCTGGCCTACCACTCACAGTAGCAGACCCCGACCGGAATATCATAGATCCGTCACAGACCAATTTCAGCTTTGCTCTTCGATTCTCATCTTCTACGTAGCATGTTTTCAATGGTGAGAATCGGCTGTTCCCTTAAATCGCCTACATTGATAATTCTGATATATTCATATACATATTGGTGCCCTGTTTGTTGGTTTGATGTGTAAACCTAAACCGTTACTACGGTAATTTGTAGGACTTGGGCCATTGGATCCACAAAATGCCACATTTCAACACTTTTATGACAAGTGGGGCATACATCTTTTAAGCCGATCACTTGTACACTTCAGTAAGCTGATATATGAAATATTAACATAAATACGATCAAAAAGTGATCTTTTCAATCTATCTACATACGTTTTGCTTGATTTCAGACATTCATTTCATATATACACGCAACATTTGAAGGGCTCAATTAAATTAGTTCGGAAGTGCAATATTTTTATGCTGGCATTTTGTCTAGATAATCGTTTCACTTGATTTCCTATGTTCACGAAATATGCACACAGCATCAAATGGTTCAATTAAATCAGTTGACAAGTACAGTAGTTTTATGCTGGCATTTTGTCTATACACTCGTTTCACTTGATTGCATGGCAGCAGGTCCCATTTTGAAAGTATTTGGTATGACTCTACCATGATTTGACACTGGGTCTTCTGCCTGGAATGTGGAAGCTCAGGCTTACCACTGAGCTTACCAAACTTGGACAGTCAGTCCCCAACGAGCGAGTTAATGAGCTCAGAGAGCAGTTTTCTTGTAGGCTCGCCCCACAAATTTGGCCAGAAGTATGAAATTTCGCGAAACTGCTGGAGACCTACCCCTCTGGTTTAAATGCTTGAATTATGCAAAAGAAGGCGTCGCTAGCATATATATATATATGAAAGTTACATCTTGAAAAACGAAATTATATCCATAGCACTTCTTATTCTGGTAATCCTTGCATCGTAAAGTAAAACGCATTGGTATCAGTTTTTTCCTCTTCGTACAAAGGTATCTGATGATAAAACATGGCCACGAAACAGGAACTATTGGACAGTGTGCTGGATAAACTCGAAACGAATGGAATTCAAAATGTTAGATTTGAATTCCTGGACTTGTGTTCCGTTGCAAGATCGAAGACAATTCCTGCTCGACATTTCAAAAGAACATCAACTTCTGGAATTCTGTTTCCCATCACTTTTTTCGCCTGAGATCCGTATCTCGAGATGCCGTGTGAGAGTAAGATATGGAAGAAATATACGACAGCAGACACTGTGTGTTATCCTGACTTGTCCACATTCACTATTCTACCCTGGAGCAAGGATACAGCCAGGGTCTTCGTATCTGCTTCATCTATTGAGGGAGGTGATGATGTCAGGCTGGTAGATCCTCGAAATATCTTACAGGCTCAGTTGCAGGGCCTTGCAATGAAAGATCTATTGATATTATCAGCAATTGAATACGAATTTTGGCTTGTAGATGAAAAGACAAGAGTGCCAATCAACCCCGATATCAACGGTTACGCTACCCTTCAATTCGCAAAACACCAACAATTTCTCTCCAAGATAGCTCTAAACCTTTTTGAGGCTGGCGTCGATGTCAATTGTTCCCAGGTGGAATACGGAAAAGGCATGTTCGAAGTAACCATGGAACCGTCCTTTGGAATGAACGCCGCCGATACCGCAGCAACACTGCGGACTGGAGTCAAGGAGATGTCGATGCAGAACGGTATGATAGGCAGTTTTATGAGCAAACCTTTTCTGGATGCCGTGGCAGCTTCGGGTCATTTGAACCACTCGCTGTGGTCGCCAGACGGTAAAACATCCAAACTGAGTGACCCATCTCGCCCACATGGCCTTTCTGATATCGGAGAGCATTGGATTGCTGGACTATTGGATCACGCACCGGCTCTCTCATTTCTCCAGGCACCGACTCTGAACTGTCTTCAACGAATCAATATTTCTGACATTTTTGTGCCGACCAATGCATCTTGGGGAATTAACAACCGAACCTGCGCTGTACGTATAAAGAAAGGTGGATCTGATGATGTGTACTTCGAAAATAGACTTGGATCGAGTGCTGGAAATCCATACATAAGTCTCGCGGCAACGATCGCTGCAGGGCTCGACGGGATTAATCGTGAACTACGACTCCCACCTGCGGTTCCCATAGATAGATTGGCTAGTGATGAAGGCAATGTCCCAGCCGGTGCGGCTCTTCTTCCGAGAGATCTAGAATCTGCCTTGGAAGTTCTTAAAAATGATGAGGTCATGATGAATGCAATGGGGACATACTTCGTGGATGCCCTGGAATGTGTCAGACGGTCAGAATTGAAGAAGGTTAAAGGAGACAAATACGCCTGGTCTAGACAGTTGTACTTTGACTATATCTAATCTAAATAAAATGGACTATTTCTAATCTAAATAAAATTATAACATGGCTCAAACGTTTCAATTGATTCAACTATTTAATCACCAGCTGCGATGGCGCAGCTTTTTTTCGGGAACATCTTAAAAGTGCTGCTTGTCGACTAGAATTTGATTGCGCCTTTTTGTTAAT
>KN890083.1:524-11342 GCA_000934455.1 Apostichopus parvimensis
TCCACAATCGCACAAACAAGTCAAATTGAGAAATGAAAAAGGGGTTTTCTGACTTGCGAAGCGGGGGGGGGGGGGCGGAATGATACTTCCGCCCCACCATATTTTTCACTGGGGGGGGGGGCTGGCGCCCCCAGCCCCCCGGTTCCTACGCCCTTGCATAGTGTATATGACAGAACGTGGGTATTTTAACACTGTATATATTCAAGACACCAATAGAATCCACGAATAGTTGCTAGTTGTACGGCCCCAGTCTAGTGTCTTGTATTTGGCTTACACTGTAATGTTTATGCTCCATGTTTTGCCTATACATAAATTAATTTACAGAAGAGATGCGTAGTCAGTTTTCTTCGATAAATCTGTACGTCAAATGTTCTGAAGTATCTAAGCGAGAAATTTAAAAAAAAGCGAGAAATTAAGCGAGTCTGTAATGATGTAACCTTCATTATGAAACCGATTGAAGGAAACGTTATGTAAATAAGGTACACGTATCGGTTACGCGAAATCAACTCTTGATACATAGCGGTATGCAGTTGGACCATCTGCTTTGGGCTGAATCTGACACTGCTTGGGTTCTTCATAAATCGGCATTTCCTCGACATGTACCGGACTGAAAGTACTCGGTTTCTGAGCCCCACAGCTCGCTTTCATCGGAACGTGCATGGAATCAGCTTCGTCAAAAGATGTTCGGTTGTCCTGGAAACTCGTGGTTACTCGCCTGTTGTCTGCTACAATCGTTGAGCACATACCCTCTGCAGTCTGATCACCTCCGTGGTTTACGCTGCATCTCCGCCAGGTGATGAACATTATTGTTACTACTAATAGCACGGTGGTGAATAGTATGATGGACGCGAACCACAACCCGGTGCCTGTGACTAAAGAAAGGTTGAAAACATATAGTCGTGTGATAATTAACTGCTTGTAATCAAATTGATACCGTAATACAAGCTTCATATATATCATCGAGTACCATGTTTCATCGTTAAGGCCTCCCTACCTTTCTAACCCAATTCTATCACCTTTCCTCGACCCTGCATGCCCGATCTATTTCTACTTCATATCCCCTATCACGTATCGTGTTAGGTTAACCCCTCCCACAAACCTATACACACCATGAGAACGGTGAGACCTGCGAGTTGACAGTGAGTGACGTCATCATGACACTGAACTGAAAAGTGTCTTTGTTTCGAAACCATTTACCCAACTAAAGACATATGTTTTTTGTAATACAAAACCTATTTTGATCAAACATTGACAGTACTTGTATTGACAGGAATATTCCACTACCTGAAAGTAAACTTCATTTGGAAAAGTGAAAGCCGAGTGTGTTTGTGTGAATGTATGTGTAATCTTGTGTGTGTTTTTATTTGGTTTCCCGTCAATTCAGAGAAGTAACTTTCGAAAGCTTGGAAAATTAATGTACTTTCGTGAGTGCACAAATTCTTGATTGGATCTGTACGTGTTTCATGTTGGTTTTCATTGTGAAAATAATCCTTTCCTTTTAATGAGAGTATTTGTCCTAAGAATTTTATTTACAAAGAGCAGGGGGTGGTGGCCGGGGAGTTTAATCCTGTTATATCTTTGCTTTGAAATACACAGCTCGCAGTTATTGTTTCATAAATTTATTGTTGTTGCATCACCTTTTTGGTCAGAAGGAAAGCTTAATTATTTACGGTTTAATGACATTCAGTTTAAATCGCGGGTTCTTCCAAAATGAGCTTATCGTGAGCAGTCCTTTTGCTCTCGATGATAAAATAAAAGCAAATAAATCTAGATATGTAAAATAAATAAAACTTACCATGCCTCGTTGTTGATTCCGGGGTGTTAACTTCAAAGACATGTACATAAAATGTACACACACGGTAAACGTATTCTGCATTACCATAGTAGGTATACGTCACTCTAGTAACACCCAATGGGAAAGCATCTCCTGGTACATGTGACTTTGATGTATTATAACGGCCCTGATCGAGAGTGAAATCCGACCAAAAGACTTGAATGTGACTCCCGTTGGTTTCCCTCTCAATGGTTTGTGTTACATTCATTGGGCAGAACTGTTTATTGCTGAAATAATCTGTCCAAAATAAAACAGAAATGTAATGGGCATATGTGGTATGCGCGAACTGGTAAATTTTTATATTTTCTTTCATACATATAACCATTTTTTTTCCACATTGAATTTGAAGTCAGCAAAAACGAAAAAAAAAAACATTTGTTTTATACTGACTACTGGGGCAATTAACAAAGCGTTTGAACTTAGAACATGAAAACCAAATATGACGTCACTATTGTTAACCTGGTTCCATTCGACGTCGAAACTCTAGTCTATGGGAACGCTAAACTTCAGAGTGCATGAGCAGTTTTGAAAATTTTTACGGCAAAATGACAAGTTAACACAAGTTTCTTCATTTTGTTGAGATTAATATATGTAGGCATTTTAACATGTTTTTTTACTTCAGAATATTGCTTACTTATTTAAATACAAATTTTAATGTATCGACGGCAACTTGAACTTTCCATACTAATCTTCCGAACTTATTCATGCTGTCCGTAATCATGCATTAGTGACATTGAACGGATATGTGTAGTGTTGAAGAAGTATTTTCTGAAGGGATGTCGCTAAAAAACAATCTGCAAACCAAACCAAGCATCCAAAAAAAAGAAAAGAAAGGAGTTTACCCCTGTTCGACCTCGCAAGAGGTCCTACGGGGGATAATAATATGGTTTTGTAGAATAGACATTTTTTTTTCTTTTTTTCTAGGGAAAGTTGTCTATTATTCAGTCAGGGAAGATGCTGAGAAGTGAAGTATTTTTCAATTAATTTCTCCCTTTAGTAATCCTTACCTAATTGGCTTTTTAGTTCCGACCTCTTGTTTATTTATGGCTTCTGTACAATGTAATTGAAAAAAAATACTTCAAACCAAGCATGACGTCACTGTGACACTATATGGTTCTAAACTTAACCCCTCCCCCCCCCCCTATCCCCAGATCTGGATACTAGAAATGTCATAATCTCAGGAGGGCAGCTAAATCTGTAGATGAGAGGAATGCTACTTTGACTCTGATGCGTGTTGTATGTTGTGTAGAATGGAGTCAAAATGGCAGCGATACCACGTGACCTGAGATTTTTGGGATCTCTCGTTAAAAAAACGTATAAAGTGAAGTTTACCTGTTGGAAAAATAGCAATGTAGAATGGGCATGTCCAAGAATGCACATATGAACTGAATGAGCAGGTTACCATGGTGATTCCGACGTCATAATAGTCCCCGGTGGAATGACTGCATGCTGTACTAACGTCTTGACTTCCCGTGAATGGTCCTGTCCAATTGACCCTCGCTTTGATGACGTCAGATGTTACCGAGATTGTTTTGTTACTTGGACATAACTCTACGAAATCTACAGACGGAACGGCATCATAAAAAGTAACCGGAAATGACGTAATATTTAGTCAATTGCACTGTATTTTTATATGCACATTATCGTGATTGTTTATTTTTAATCTTGTGTTTTACGTTGGAAATAGTCTTTTGGCAGCATGCCCCATCGTTGAAGAAAAGATAAGGCATATGTAAACATAATCTGATAATTCAGTCCACCAAACTCGCACAAGGAAGTATGAATTTAAGGATCGACTTCAAACTTTTGCAAAGAGAAACATAGAATTGTCAATGTGACAAAACATGGGCTGCACGGTTTCCAATCATAAACAAATAGATACTTTCCATTAACAAAACAAGAACACTTCGAAGGTTTGTCACAAACTGGGGGCACGTACCGCTGCCCCGTTCATCTCCTTCAGGTCCCCCTTCTCCCCTCCAACCCCCCCCCCCCCTCCATGGACTTACAACCAACACAAATCAGAAGGCGGTAACAAACGATTGTATCAGCATTGATTTAATTGCACTGAGGGGGAAACCAACCACTCATATAGGCTAACATCAAAGAAATTTAATGAAAAAAAGAAGAATGGAAAACCATGGCTTGGTCACAATAACCTTAAGTTGGCGTCGCAACGAAACCCTTTGCCTATAAACATGTCTGTTTAAACCCAACATAAATATTTGTAAGATTAATACTTTGCGACAGGCTAGTCTGGACGCTTACCACTAGTGCACACAACACCGGCGTCTTCAGAATGGATACAGTTGTGGTTTCTAGTATACGGGCAATCTGTGATAGACCTCTCGGTACCGTCGCACTCAATCCCATCCATAAATATTTGCCCATTTCCTTCTCCGAAAAAGGCATCTCTTCGAACTTTATCGACGTCTTTGAAACCAAGTTGACGACAGAAAACAATAGCGTCATTGTAGTCCCAGTCATCGTCACAAATCGTCCCCCATTCTCCGTCGAGAAGGACCTCCACACGGCCCTTCCGGTGAAGGTCACCCCCAGCGAGCCTGATATTAGGATCTAGAGATACGTGCAGAGAAAGAACATATGTATATGCAAGGGCGGATCCAGGAGTTTAAAATGTAGCCCCTCTCGCCCTCCCCCGCTCTCACAGAAGAGAAAATACATATACGTGAAGTGGTGCATTAGGATGCACATTTAAGCTACACCTGAGGTATATATATATCGGTCCATACGTAAGGTAGCTGTGCTAATAAGTACTTTTAAGATTTCGTGTTGGGTTAAATGGATAGGTCGCACCACATTTTACATACTGCATACTAGTATGGTCTGGTACCAATCACACATGTTTAAAAAAAACTTCTTAGTTCTTCAAAAAAGAGCAGGTAGACACGTTTCATTTGCCAATACAATGAACATACAAGTAAACTTTTCAAAGATCTTAACATCCTCAAGCTCCCTGATTTAATAAATGTATATGTAGCCACATTTGCCTATGGAGCTATTCATGGACAGGTCCCACCTGCTTTCCACAATTTCCTTGTTCACATGCCATTCACAATTATAACACACGACACATACAAATTTTACGCCCTAATCGCATTCACACCAATGTTGGAAAATAACGCCTTCGACATCGTACAAGCATCACGTGGAATTCTTTGCTGCTTAATATCAGGTCACAACCTTCCTGAATTTCGTTAAAATACAAATTAAAGAGATGTTACTTCAACTTATACTGAGATTGAGGTTCCTCTTTCTTTCTATTCTTTTTCTTCCTTTCTTCTTTTCTTCTCTTTTTCTAAGTTCTTTTCTTAATTTTTTTGTAAGTTATTTGTGTACTTTATGTACAGGGAGTGTATATCACTAGATAAGCCCACAAGGGTTTCCTGATACACTTCCTTTCACATTCCATAACTCTTAGTATTCGCTACATTTTTTGTATAGATTTTGTGAAAAAACAAATAAAATAAATAAATAAACGAAAAATAAAATGTCAAACTTCAGGGCAAATTAGTCGAAAATTTGAGATCAAAATGAGAACATGTAAGAATATAGTCAAACTTTCGAGAGAGAGAGAGAAAACAAAAGCAGAAAATTCCGAGAGAAAGTTCCTACCTTCCCATTTGGGATAGAAATGTGCAAAACTTACATTCTTCTGAGGAAAATCCCCAAATACGCCAGTGTTTTACCCCCCCCCCCCCACACACCCACAACACACACACACATACATACATTTTGATATTTTGATAGCCCTCTACACCACTGCAAAGTATCATACCTTGAATGAGGCGTTCTTAATTTTCCCCGTGTTTTGCTAAATTTCTGTCAGTGAACTACAAAATATGGTCTTCCCTTTTAGGTAATAACACCATTGCGTTGGCTCCTGATATAGCGTGAATAGTTGAGACCAACCTTGATCCCTGCTTTTAAGCTTGCTTACCTACTTACCACGATGTTCTCTCGAATAGTTTTGCTGCTGATAGGAAAGATTAAAGTTTGTCCAAACGACAAAGAACTTCGAGGTTATCACCCTTTAGCATCCAGTGTTAAGGAATAACATATTGAGTTAAGATTTTCAACTAATGTGTTATATTTTTCAATAGACCCACAAGCTAACAGGAAATTCCTACATAGGGTTCGCAATGGGGAAGGGGCGGAAGAGACCAATGTTCAGGCATGGAGAAAGTGTTCCCTATATATTGGATTCACGCTCGGATGAAAGTCGTTGCTTTGAAAATCATTAGGAGCATCTTCCCCCCCCCGAGCATCTCCCCCCCCCCACACACACACACACAGACACACGCACCACCCTCAACACCAATCAGGTGACGATGACCATGAAAGATAAGTTCCAATAAATTTTATGTATTATAATATTTGGTTTGTATCATGACAACAATATATATATATATATGAAGGGTATGAAATTGCAGGCTACTTACCTTTTGCCTCCACGGCTCCGGTGTGTATGCCAAGCAAGAAAATAGACCGAAGCAAAGTAGCAGTAATATACAGAGCTTGTAGCATGATGATACAAGATAAAATAAATCAGAAAACAAAAAAACTGACGGACAAATTTTTGGAACAGACTTTGGAATCGACAAGAAGGTACTTCTCTTTATACCAGTCAGGTGCAGCCTTCAGTGTAAATTTGACACTGAAGGACGATCGAGAGAAAAAGTAATTCAAATTGAAAACAAAAACAAAACAAAAAACAACTATAAATAGATAATATATAAAGTAAAAACAGAAAGGGATATTGTTCTTTTAGTCAGTAATACAAAACAAAGTAAAAGTACTTGGACATTCTGAATCATTGCCAATATTTTTTTGCGCAGGAGGAAAGCCGTTTGTGAAAACAACATGTACTCTCGTTGAAAGGGTTTTGACAAAAGCAAACGTTGTCAATGGCTTTATGCCCCCCTACCCCATCCCACCCAACACCCGTTACCACACCCATACACTTTTTTTCACCATGTCTAGAAAATTGAAATTGAAAGGAGGAAAAACGGTCATGATCTTATGATAACAATAGTTAAAATCATTCAAATTTCATTTAGATGTACATACATTTACGCAACAAGCCAGCGGGTAGTGCATCGCATATCGGCACAGCCGTAAAAAGAAATACATGACTTCTGCGCCGTCCCCGGGCTTGCACCTTTAATACACGAAGCGATCATGTGTTTAATCTTTAAAGGAACATTCCATGAGTTTAATCTTTAAAGGATCATTCCAAATTATTCAGCATGTTATCAACCTGAATTAAACCGGCGGAATAGTTACACAAATATTATTTTTCTCATCATTTGTTTTCTTGAACTATGACATGTCAAGACTAAATTCTACCTAAATTTATCCCTAGACTCATGATCAGATGTAAGTTTCAGTAACCATGCGGGTGTTAATTCACATAAGTCGGATGAAGTAAAGAACGGCCTGGCTTTATGTCATTGCACTTATAGTCTGAGCATGGCAACGTAATAGCAGGGTTTTTTTCCCAATATTTTTCCTATATTAGTACTTAATAAGTTATTTTGTTAGCTTTTTTTTAAAAGTGTGTAAAAGTAAGTTGGCCTGACGTTTCGATCCTAGCAGGATCTTCTGCAAATGCTAAATGACAAGTAACAGTAACAGAAGGGACAAAAACACGCACAGAATACAGACAGGTTAATGAGCATGGTGGACACAAAGAGATAGATGTAAGAGGAGTAGTAGACAAGGGATGGAGAGAAGAAAGAAAGAAGGAAAGAGGAAATTGATAGCTAGCTAACCGTCAAATTATTATTCTGTGTTTTGTTATAGGCCTACCAAAGTCCGTGGAAGTTTTGGCTGTTTCCTTAAACATTTCGAAATGTCGAAAAGGTTGAAAGTTTGAGGGAAATACCGAAATCATGCAACAGTTTATTTGGACCTTTCGTTTAACCCTCAGACACTCTCCTTCTTTATATAGTACCACCTAACTATGTAATTATCCCGAATTTTCAAGAAAAGTTTATATTTTGAGATTAAAATAGTCTGTTGACAATTTTGAGTTAAAACATTGCAATTTCAAGGAATAAATCGAAATATTTGGAAGATATATCAGAATTTAAATTTGTGTCATGAGTGTGTCATTTTGTCAGGTCATGATGACAAAGTGTTGCCAGGAGGTGGAAACATGGCTATTCCCTTAGCTATTCTTTTTTACTCTATTCATTTTTCCTTCTTTCATTTCAAGCTGAATTTACACACATGAAACTGAAGAATGAAAGCATAACTTATTAGGTACATGCTCAGAAATTCAACATGTTCGATCCACCATTATTTGGTGAAGCCCAACTTTATAACGGAAAATAGGTACTGCAATAAATAATAAGTCTATAAAAATCAAAGGAAATGAGAATCGGTCTGTAATATTTTGATTTGTTCAAGCCATCACCTTTGTCTGTCAAAGAACTTTTGCGTTGTTATTTCCCTGCAGGGTGGAATAAACATGTGCTTTACTTTTGGGGGTATGTCGTTCATCTCTATCACATAGACACCTGATGATTGTTGGGTGTGCTTCTGCTACCTTAACTAAGACTCTTCTAAGATGGTTATGTAAATATATTATTAGAGAATTATTTTGTATACAAGCATTAACAGATGCCAGTAGCAGCGGCGAATTAGGTATAGGAGGCTAAAATTTTATGGAAACAGCCAGATGCGATTGAAGGATCTTGTGGAGGAGGGGGCATTCCCGTCCTCCCTCCTTGCGCAAGCCATTGGATTTTAGTGCTGTTGCCGATAATGGTACCGCTTGGAACCATATCGTGACCGGGTTTGCGTTACTTTGACCAAACAGCGTAATACAAAAACATAACTGGATCTATCAACTTGTACAAATAACGAATTGTAAACGCATTTAATTTTCAGTCTTCTATTTTGCTCATTTAGAACCCATGAAAGGGGTTTTCTTATATAATCGTCCCTGGTCCTACCGAGGGGATACCATTACACGGAGCTTTTTCAGGGACCGTAAGTTTCCTTGAAGAGGTCGAGTTTGATTTCCCAGATTGCGAGAAAATATGCTACCAAAGTTGATTTTGCAGCAAATGATAATAATGAAAGCAAATGAGCCTCGCTGACGTACCTCAAGTAAGAGTAAATTAATGTCCATATGCTTAATGTCTTTTTGTCGTTATATGTTCATCAATTGAATGTTTTATACGTGTTACCGGAAGCCGATTAAAGCGCTTAACGTTCACTGTGAATTCTCGACTGCCCATATAGTGTAAACATATTGTCGTACAGGTTTGAGAAGTATGAAAAACAAATGGACCACTTGAATGGCATTAATCTCTATTGTTATGAATTTGTTTCAAATAAAGGCAGATGTGGTTCGTCATTGAATATCGATAAAGTCCATTAGTGAGTTACGTGTTGGACATAACGGAGACTACTTGGTATTCCAGAAATGGCAGTTATCTTCATCTGTTCATTGTTCATCCGAATGTAGTCCATTGACTTATGAAACAAATAGAATAAAGAACAAGGAATCGGATAACATTCTTCCAAGATCAAACTAGTTTTATCCTGAATCGTGTACAACTAACAGATCGACCGAAGAGTTGAAGACATCCCCAAAGATCATGTGTAGAGCGGATCAGACGTTCGGTAGTTTGGTTTTCGTGCCCAGGTTCTTTCCTGGGTGACTTTTCTTAAAGCATCCTCGTATTCAATCATGGGAGAATGATCGACAGATAGATTTTGCTGACACTTTATAACTCAACTAAATAATTAAATAATGAATAAGGCAGAATTTTAGCTTTGATATGTTATAATACAAACAAAAAAACAGACAACTTTGAGTCCAATAATGTTTCTGTAGCTATTCCAGTATTTTTCAAGATATGTTTCGTTAAAGATACTTATTTCTGGAATATTCGTTTAGGCTAACTTGATGGTGACGTCGGCTCCTCATGGTAGTTCTTATAGTTAATGTTAATCCGTTGGATTTGAGGTCAACCAGAATACGTTCGTTAAACTTCAAATATGCAACAGAGCACCCTTGGATGGCATTCAACACCATTTGTCCTTAAAAAATTTGTAATAATTATAAACATGTCATTTGAGACCATATAATCTTAATTTTTCTCATTGAGTTTTGTAGTGCAACTGAGGAAATAATTCACTAAAAGGTCCAGTCACTTTAACTAGTGAACCTCAACTGTTTAAAGGGTCATTCCAAAAACAACCACAAAATAAGTAATTGTGTTTTAGGAATACAACCCTAGCTAGACTGAGAGCAGTGGTTTCTAACGGTCCACGGCATATCAAAGTTAATTTTGTTCCTGAAGTTATCAAAACACATACGGGGTGTTTTTTTTTGTGAATCTCAAACAAAGTTCTTAAGAATCACTGTTTCCGAAACTACCTACTATCCGGTATGAGAATTTGCTACAACACTGTGGCTTAGAATGGGACCATATTGACACTTTTGTTTTCTTGCCAAAGGGATCTTAGATTGAATTCTATGTATATTAAACATTTTATCTCATGGTCTTACTGGCTTGTATGTCTCTATAGCATTGCAACGAATATAATGCTTGTTTTGGTGTAGGTATAGTATAATTCTTTGCCAACACATTTATTTCAAACAATGAGTTTAATTAAGTTCCTGCAAACCCTTGTGAACCGCATGACTGTTTGAATGTTTTGCTTGGCTTACCACAAATAACCCGTTACAATAAAATTCATTCCACCTTCAGAGTGACAAGAAAAAACAACGGCTTTTAAGGAGTTCGATGGCGCTAGTTTGAAACAGGATGTTTTTAATATAAAATAATTATATGGCTCTTAAAGGCATCCGTGGATTCACTTTTAGGAGAATAGCACCTCATCAGTCCACGTATTCAGTGGACGGTGGCTGCAAGCATGCCGGTCGCAGAGAGGTCTCGACCTCTGGCCAAAGGCAAGGATTCACGCACGCCACCTAGTAC
>KN890084.1:10716-33640 GCA_000934455.1 Apostichopus parvimensis
CCCCCCCCCCCCCCCCCCCATAGAACAAGTCACAATCTTGCAGTTAATGTATAAGGACCCATAATTTGGAAGGATGATACCTAACATTCAGATGGTGGAAATTGTTTTGTCTTTTTGAACACAATTACCACTGTTAACCAAGAGTTTATTCTTGCACCCCCGTTCTCCCTCTCTAGGTCCTGGTGCCGCACCCTCTGAACGACCCCACGGAATTCGGCAGTCTGGGGGATCTTCACGTCATCAGCCGTAAAGAGGGATATTTCGGAGGGTTGAGGTTGCTGCAGGCAACCTGTAAAAAATTCTACCAGTACTGCTCCGAGCAAGGGTAAGAAATGTTTAAAAGACCCCTCTTCAGTGTCAATTCTCAACAGATGACCAGAGATGCAAGAGTTTTGCAGAAGGACGTTCAACGTTCTAGGCTAGGCTCTAGTTTAATCGATTACGACTATCAGCACTAGTGTGCACCCAACATGAAGAAGATTAGCAATAATAACGAGAGGATAGATTACTTACCACAGAGATGAATAAGCGAAGAAGTTTTAATGCTCCTACAATAAACTGGGCTTTGTTTTACGATGTTATTAAATAGCAGAGATTGTTGTCAATCATGCTTGGCCACCTGTTAAGAACCCCTGTGGTACATGCTTGTTACTTTAGGCTTAACAGCTTATTCTTCTCATCGCTAATCTGTATTATAACGACATGTATCGTCCAGTGATTTACATTTCTTGCTTTATCTGTAAGCCCTCTATTTTCAGCATGCAATCCTTTCCATGTTTTTTCGATTTGTGTTCCGTACAGAATCGCACTGCCGAAGAGGAACTTTACTTTGAAGTATGACACAAACATTCCTCGACAAGTGGTGAGTTTTATTCTATCCTGATTCTTATAATTTTAAGTTTGTTTTAACAATGTTGCTGTTCAACCATTGAACAGTCTGTTGTTGCACTTGGATTACTTTAGTAGAAAACTCTTAATTTGATGTGATTTTTTACCATAATGTAACCACCATTTGGCTTTAATTTACTGTAAGGCCAAAGACAGAAAAACACAAACACCTCTCAATAAATTGTTTCGACAGACTCATATGAACCTCTTTATTTTCTAACTGTTATTGAAGGTAACGTAAGAGTCAAAGCAGGGGTCTAGTAAAACCCAAGACCTAGACTGGGAAAGAACTCTATAAACATAATGACTCCCTGCTTATATACAAACCAAAGATAATGTCTATCAAACAAAGCAACAAATGATTGCTAAATCATAACAACCAGCTGCACATGCCACTGAACAGTTAATTTGCATACTGAACAGGTAATTTGCATTTCATTTGCATAATAAAAGTAAGAGAATCTTTTAAACTACTAAGATAATGTACTCAGCTGTGTCAATGATTGTTGCTATGGAGATACAGTAGTTGTTGCATTGAGACAGTGGATGACATATTGAGACATAGATGTGATGTAAGACATAAAGTTTATATTGCAAAATATTAAAATAAAATAATTTGAAAGCAATCTTACCAAACTAATTCAAACAGCCATGTTTTTTTTTTCTTAACACCCTTTTGTTAAAGATTACATGCAGTTGGGAACAGTGTTGTCAAGACACACTCTGGCTTATAACGGCCAAATATTTCAAGCTTTATGCTTCCACTTAACAAAGGGAAATAGAGAACTTGATCATTGGGTTGTTGACATACCTGATGGTGGTATCATAGGAGCGAAAATGTACACAAGCAGCCAAGCATAGTTGCAGACTTCAAAGTAGCACTATGATTTAATATCAATCAAGTTTTTCGATGTTATTACATAATAAAATACCAAAATGATGTAGGCCTTCATAAATTTGAATGGTACAGTTTTCATTTCAAGGAAAAATTGAAAGTCAATTTGTTTTGTTTTTTTTAAATTGTGCAATTTGAATTTATCCTTGTGATTAATTACTCACACAAAAATGTGTTCACAGCAAAGAAAATGCTGAGAATTTAATCCAATTAATTTTTGATATAAAGGATAAAATTTCATTTGGTGAGTTTATTTAGGTGGTTTCATTTAGCTTGATCTACTGTAAACTTATTTTGAAAACGTTCTTGTCAGGTTTAGTAAACATGCCCACCAAATGCAATCAGTGATATAAGAGTCTGTTTGGCCTCTAAGGTTATTAATAAACAATATTAATTCATCTTTTAAGAAAAATGTAATATTTGAACTTTCTTTTAAACTGAACGTTGGGAAATTAAATAATTCAGAACTGCAGGAAACGATATCTGAGAGGAGTCTGACTTCATACCTGTAATTTTACAGATATTCTTTATCTTTTCGTCTTGATTTCTCAGGGCTTGGCAGGAAGTAGTGCCATCGTCACGGCAACTATGCAATGTCTGATGCATTTCTTTGATATTACAGATTTGGTAAGCACGAAAAATCTTAAAATTAATGTTCTGCGAGAGATTACAAAAAAATTAGTCAGTGTGTTCTAGCATTTGATGTCTTTTATTTATTTATTAATGTTTTTAAAAGCGCAAAGAAAGGATTTTCTAGAACAGGATTTGAACCAACGACCTCATGGTTACAAGCCTTGCACTCCACCTACTGAGGTATCAATCCCTTAGTTGGTGATCCCTGTACAACCATCTCTTTGCTGAGGGCGCCAGTCAGTACCTTGCATACTGTGTAGCCCGGGATCATGCCCCAGTTTCACTTAATAATCCAGAATGTGGCGGGGAACGGATTTCTAGAGAAATATGGCCTTTATGATGTTTTATTGATGTTGTAATCAGTTCCGTGGTATATTGTTATTGTTACCAGGATATGAAGAAGCCTCTTCAACCACAGTTTATTTTAGACGTAGAAATGGAAGAACTCTTCATCAATGCCGGCCTTCAGGATCGGGTTATACAGGTGAGCTGATCCTCTTCAAACAGAGAGGTGGGATTACTTAATACTTATTGTCTTTTTTTTCTTTCTTTGTCATTTGTTTTTCCTTTGTTAGTTTTCACTGGAAGTTAAGGAAACTTATTCTGTGGATTATGCTACACTGTACTGCTAACCCCCCCCCCCCCATGGCCCTCTTCACCTACCCATCCTTTCCTATGTCCTACCCACTGGCATGTGCTCAACGGAACATCTTCTTGATCGGTCAACTTGGGGAAGTAGTTGATTTGACCGTAGCGTAGAACAGCCAATATGCAGACTATAATATGCAGAATAGCCAAGGTTGATGCACAAATGGAGAGATAAGTTTGTGAAATAAATTCAAGTTATAAAGTAGTAGATTATATAGTGTTTGATCAGCATGTAAATTTAGAGATATATGACACAATGCATAAATTATAGGGAGTTAAAAGAAGCTGTCAGGTAGACCGATTCTGACTTTTAAGAACTTAATACCTTGTCTCCCGTGCTTCTTTTAAGTTCCCCGTCATTAACTTTACTAACAGAACTTTATTGTGTAAAAGTAAGTTGGCCTGACGTTTCGATCCTAGCAGGATCTTCTTCAAAGGCTAAAAAAAAAAATGAAAAAATGAAAAAACTTTATTAACAGAACTTTATCAATACAGAAAACGTGTATCTGTCCTTTCAGCACAGAATTTAGTACATACAATATTTAATGAAAAACTGAATCCATAAACTTCAAAATAGGGGGGGGGGGGAGGAATCAAATTTTGGTCCCTGGAATGGCAGACCAAATTTTGCTGTTTTTGCTTAAATGTTTAAGTTCAATATGATATTTGATCTATGTATGGATATGAAACCCATAAATGTCTTTCTATCTTTACTACTCAGGTTTATGAGGGGTTGGTATATATGGACTTTTCAACAGACATCTTTAAGGCACAGGGCCACGGTGACTACGAACCATTGGATATGAGTCTGCTGCCCCCAATATGGCTAGCCTACATCCGTAACCCCAGCGATTCGGGCAAAATACACAACAATGTAAGCGAGAGATGGCGGAATGGTGAGCTTTAAATTGCTTTAACTATATGAAAGGCTCTTTGAAAACGGAAACTGAGAAAGAAATTCAAACACAGACAGCAAATACGAGAAAATGTCAAGATTCAGAGAGTAAAACAATTTTGATTATTTGTACTTTCTGTTGTACAAAGTACTTTATTTACTTTCTTTTTTCTTTATTTTTTCGTCGTTAGGAGATTCTGAGGTCATGGAGGCCATGACAACATTTGCACAGCTCACAGATCAAGCGAGGTAAGAAGCCAAACGTTAAAACTATAGCTATCTTTCCGTTGTGTTTGTATCACTTTGACCTACCCATGTTCTGTTTACATATAATTAGATACACCTCACTCTAACTATCTGGTTACAACCGTGCAGCTACTCTTTCGAAGCAATTCATTAAATATTTCATCCAATCTAGAAAACAAATTTTTCCCACACATTTAACAGAATACTCTTCTTTTTTTTTTCATCATTTGGCATATTTATACTTTTTATGCTTTTGCTTAATGACATCATGTCATCAGGAAGCAATTTTCTTAATTTCCTAATATTATTTCCAAAATGAAAGTTGTGTTAAGTTTATGGGAATCTAGCCTTTTCCTTAAATCACCTGGATCTTTCCGTTGTGTTTGTATCACTGTAACAAAAATTCTGCTATA
This sequence comes from Apostichopus parvimensis, assembly GCA_000934455.1. Classification (NCBI taxonomy): domain Eukaryota; kingdom Metazoa; phylum Echinodermata; class Holothuroidea; order Aspidochirotida; family Stichopodidae; genus Apostichopus; species Apostichopus parvimensis. Next base: position 15,335 of record KN890084.1, read on the forward strand.
AAAAAACAGGAAAAAACAGAATTGCAACTACCTTTTGTCCTTCTTTTCTTTCACCTTGCTATTGTTTGAAAATTACGCCCGTCGTTAACTGCTCTCGTCAAATATTTCATTTTCAGTATCGCAGACAAAATTTATATTTACAGAACTTTGAAAGTATTCTGATGTGTTTTCATCACTGTTCAGTTGGTACTTTGCTATGAGGGACGTATCGGTCGGTTGAAAAATGAATTTACATATAATTTACATGTCAGGTCAACAAAGGTCATACTATTGAACTATTCAATAATCGTCTCAAATGAAGCTTATCAAACCCAAACACCAACCTGCTTTAATAATCCCGTTTTTTTCCTCAAAATTCCAGACAAGCTTTGGAGACTAAGGACCGTAACAAACTCAGAGAATTGATGGACGATAACTTTGATCTTCGTAGAAAACTGTACGGTGATGACGTCATCGGGGCTGAAAATCTTCAGATGGTTAAATTAGCAAGACAGGTATGTCTGGGAAAATCTTAACTCAGTTTTGATTCTGTATAATATTAATTCTCTAAATTATGAGAAACACTTCTGTGACACGCTCTGTATCTCCTTCACATGCAGAAATAGCAGGCCACATAGCAAAATATGTTAACTATTCAACATTGTTACTGTGTTAGTTCAATCGTCGCAAGATTTTCTGAAGCACCCCTCCGCTCAAAACTCGGAAATGCTGGCGAGATGGAATTAAACCTTTGCAAAGTTCGTAGTTTTTAGTCGTCATGGTATTTTTCTTTAATGGAAAGACAACTTTGATTACCACATGTTCTGTCAGGTGAGTTCTGTTAATGAGAAACCAATGTCTTATTGTTTTAAGTAGATTTCTTTGTTTGTTTCAGTTTAATTAAACAGAAGACAATGTTTGGAAACCTTGTAAGCAAGATATCTCAAGAAGTGAAACATTCAGTCATTTGTTTTGTTACAGATTCAGCTAAGTACATCAGTTTTAGCTAATTACATTAGATTAGCTAAATTACATCAGATTCAGCTGATTACGTCATTGAAACCACAACCCTTTCTTTGATTTCCATTTTATTTGTTCATTCTACAAATGATTACAATGTCCATTTACCGGTTACTCTTTAAATAATCTAACCAGCCTACAACATAGTTCTATATTATCCTCCTCTCATAACTCTTAAGACTTTCTTTTATTCCCTTTCTGCCGTTGTGTTTGGGGTTTCACATCACTGGGAGTCTCCCAAGGCCATCCAGTATAGTTAACAGAGCCAGTTGCACTCCTACAAACAAATTAATATATAAATTCCATCTCCTTAACAGTTGCGTCATCTCGAAGCGATACAGATACAATAGAAATTGGTTTTGCTTCCTTAACTGTTATTAAAACATATTTACGTCAACTATTTTGAACTGTCTCCATCGTTGTGAAGGTTGAAGGGTCGACCATTGTTACTTATCTAAAGAGAAGACTCCTATTTGTAATGAAAATAAGGAAACAGGAACAAAAAATTTGGGCTGATAAGTTTGTTTGTTTTGCTAAGATTTTAGTGAGTTGACATGGCATAATTAATCTAGTCAGTTGAATGGATAGACATATTGTCAAGCTCTCTCTCTGTAAGGACATTTCCAGCCTGTGTTATTGTTAAATTTGATCTGCTTTATAGCTGTGAGCACATAACTGAAGGAGGAATAGAATTTTTCCCATTCCCCACTAAACAATACACTTTGTTGTTTGAATTATGTCTTGAACAAAACGTGCAGTTAAATTTTCAGCAGCTGCGGCGCTACAGGGGGGTGGGGGGCATGAGGAGAAATTGCCCCCAAATTTTCCACTTGCCCCCCCACCCAGTTGCCCCTCAATCAATTCTCCTCCTTTCCCGAAATGTATAGAACCAAGCTAATAGTTTGAATTAGAAACAGCTTCCAATAGAATGCATTGATGTGAAAAATTGTCACCCCCCCCCCCCACTCGATTGCCTTGACTAGTGCGGCCACTGATTTTTGGAGGGTTATTATTCTAAAAGTAACTTTTCTTACAGATTTAGTTATTGAGATGAGAGGACCAATTCCGTTTTAAAAGTACTTAAAGATAAAAAACGAAAAAGAAATAACAGAGTTACAACCGAATGGAATTATTATTTATTAGGTCTGAGCGTAAGGACAGCAATTACTAACATGTATATGCCTGTATGTAGTGTATCCTTTGACAAGTATTATTCTACACATCGCTAAAGATACACTCGGTACTCGATACAAAATTATTCCTGCTTAAAAGAAAATGCTTGTCATTCGTATCAGACAACAAACGAGCTTGAAGCCTTGATTTTGATTTCATCATGATCAAGTTTTACTTGACTATTATACTATCATATCTAACTAGATAGCAGGCCTCGACAAATTTTTTTAAAACTACTCGCCAACTGGCGACCGAGTCTAAAATTCGACTCGCCAAAACGTTAAATTTACTCGCCATTAAACCTCGCAAAGTGTTTGTGTGATATAAGCCTAGGTAGTATGGCCAGGGAGTTGTTAACAACTCCCTGGTATGGCCTAACTTAGGATATCGCGGTTTAGTGTTAAGTCTGTTAGTTGTTTACATTTAAATTGTGCTTCGTCAAAAGTGTTTAAAACATGATATTCATGCGTTACCCCTGTTTGAGTTGTCGTTACGCATTTATATCGTGCATCATTTAGTCGATTAGTATCAAATTAGTTTCGAGCTGGTGAACAGAGCTGTTCCTTAGGACCTACTTGTAACATTGCACTTGATAATTCTACTGTGATGTGTAACATTAGGCAATAGGCCTTTGTTGATTGGCTCACAAGTTAATAGTAAGCCTATCGTATGAAGGCAGTGAGCGAATGAGTCAATCGCCAAAATGTTGAGCGTAATGCATTTTTTGCTCGCCAGTCGCAAATTCTAGTCGCCATTGGCGAGTTGGCGACCGTATTTGTCGAGGCCTGCTAGATAGATAAATTAAATAGCATTTATAAATTCCAGCTTCTATCAGGGCCACAACGACACAGACTTGCTCAGATGGGCTAGAACACAAACAAATTAGACCATATCAATCTTATTGTTAAGTTGCAGACTATTTCAGAAGATCATATGTTTTAATTGGCGTTTGAAGGGGTCATGGCCTACAATTAGGCGAATGTTGGTAGGGAGCGCATTCCAAAGCTTTGGACCAACATTTTATATCATTAACTTTTAATTTTCTTCTGCCAAGTTTTGAAAGATCAAACTTCATCTCCTCAATCTGTCAAACTTTGTCGTTAATTTTAACCTAGTCGGCTTCATGTTTGCTATCGTCTCTTTTTTGAAACTAGCATGGATCGTGTGCGAAGTTTCCTGGTTCTGGCGGTGCTGTGATCGGTTTCTGTCCAGATGCAGTGAATCTGGTGAGAACCCCATTTTTGGGATGAATTCCCAATAATCTATTTTTCTATCATCTGTATAACCTTTGGAATCTATATCCATAAATAATGTACATATTATAATCCACAATAATTCGGTACCGTTCTCGGAGTAAAAAGATGAAACGTACATCCTCTAAAAACATCTATAATCATTTTGTTTTTAAAGCTCATCTTTAAATATCAATTTTCGATTGACTGTCAAACTTCTTTTTCCCCCGTATGCCGAATGTCCACATGGCTTGATGCTTTTTTGCTGAAAAATAGAATATTTAAGAAGATGTAATAAACAGTCAAAGCTTCCTTGAAATTTAGAATAATAAACGGATTATTTGCTCCATTTTCTTTGGCTGGAGAATCGTTTGTTTCTCGTATTATATGGTTGTTTTGAAAGGAAGTGACGAACTGTTCTAAGGTAAACCAGGAAATATTTGGTGGTGGGGGTGGATGTCGTCACAGCACACCTTTGTCTAAACTTTAATTAACGTTAAAAATAATCTTGTTTATTTTTCCTTGAAATGCGATACAGTTCAAAAATTTGCTTAGCTTTCCTTGTTCCTTAAATTCAAGTTTATATTTTTATATCTTTTATAAAATAATCTTGTTTTTATTTGTCCTTGAAATGCGATACAGTTCGAAAATTTGCTCAGCTTTCCTTGTTCCTTAAAGGGTGTGAAGACTCTCGCATAAAGAAACGTCTCATGCCGGTAATCTGACCTAGTTTTGAATGAGGTGTAACAGAAGTGTTAGACACCACCATCGATCCCAGAAAATACACACACAGCTTGCTACCGTCAGTAATTAGACACTAGTGTACAGTCAATACATACAGCTACGGTCAATACCCACAACACAGTGTACATAGCAGCGATGGACATCTCAGGTCTAGATAAAAGATAACAAGGTATCAGGTTTTATTTGCTGTCTGCATTTTGACAAGAAAAAAATTTCACTTGCAAGCAACAGAAAGTTCACTTTTTCAGAGCAGGGCACGCGGTTTGGGGCGAGTCTTCAATGCCTTTAAATTCAAGTTGATAGTTTTATATCTTTTATAGATATAAGATTTTGTATATTATAAAAATGTGACAGATGTTTTCAACTCCATGTTCTATAATGACGTAATGTCAACGAATTTGCTGTTGCCAGATAAATAAATAAAAAGTTCACCAAATTTTTGGAATTTACATCTTCAAGATTAAAGGAACCATCAATTTTTCGTTGGTGTGGTCTGACTAGTGCAGAAAATTGACCGTTTTTTGAAGCATTACATTTTGACCGCTGAAATATTTCCTTAAAGTGACAATATTTTCTACCCTTATATTATCTTTCAGAGCACATAATTTTGATGGCTACCAGAATATGTTACATTTAATCATTTTCTTAAAAATATTTATGAAAGTTTGCAGAAATTTATAATGATCTATTTCGAGCAGAATGTGTCATATTTAATCCTCCTCTTTATTTTTCCAAAAATACTTTTTTTTTAAATTTTGCAGAAACATTTGAAGAAGGCTTTCCAGTCAGAAGGTTTCGTCTTTTGTGATGTTTCTCCAAATCCGCCTCAAGTTAAGACCAGGAAGAACTCCCAGTTGTCATAGCAACCGTGTGAAGAGATCTTGTGACTAAAAATAGCAGGTATTTCACTTGTTCCTCTTAGTCTTACCAAATATCTCGATTCCTCCCAGCAGTTTGATATTCCTGTTTGCTGCAATGTTATCAAACTTTTGGAGTAATGTTCAAAATATGATATCAACTCACCATTGCAACACAATTTCGTAGCTTAATTAACTAAACGAATGTTAATTAGCTGTTTAATTAGCTCTGTATTACCGATTCCGAAACCGATAGAAGTTTCATCCTCCAAGGCCTGTGTTAACATTGAATATTACATAGGGCTACCTCTGAATGAGGGCCTGCTAGTATCAAAACTTTGGGCTCTCTTACGTATTGATAGATATTGCCTTCTTGCATAAGATGAGCATTTGGTTTAAGCCTTTTTGTCTCTCTCTAACATTTGATAAGATGGAAATCAAATCGGCAGATGTTTCTTCAAATGTTTCCCCTGTTTTTCTTCAAGTGATATGAGACAAACTAATGAACAGCTTTGATGTGAGAGTTTAGTCTCAATACGAGTTTGCTGATGAATTTCGGAAAACAAACTTCGGAAGCAGATTCAATGTTTCTTTGGTGGGTCTAATGGAGAAAAGCTGTCGCAATTGAAAGAAAGAAATTGATTTTCTGATGCCCTTATGGCATAAACGATTACCGTAAAATCACTGCAACTGCCCATATCAGCATATTCATTACACAAATGTAACTTAGAAATACTTGTGTCGTCCACCCGTTAGTGCAATGCAACGGTCGTAAACAAAACGGAAAGATTTGATTGGCGCATGATCTGTCGAGCGGGGCTTGCAAATTTTGATTGAAGTTTTTGTAGAATCTACGGACTCGTTAAAAAAAACTGGCGAATTTTATTCAGCTCAAAATGTTTTAACGACAGATAACTCAATAAAAATAATGATTATTGATATGAAACCTGCATAGAACGGTGTTATTTTCACTGAGACTTTAGGGCAGTTAGCTGGAATGGTCGAAGTTAAAATTTGGCCAACACACATTGAGACTTTAATGGAAATAGATAAATTGAAATTGATCAAAAAAATCCTGTTTATCCTCTAAGAAATTTTTATTTAGGTCATCTAGCTTGAAACACGACCTTTGGAGAATGGAGCATTTGATTTCTTCCCTTTCTTATTTATGAGGGATAGATTGGGAGGGGGGGGGGTTAGGCAAGGGGGAGGGAATTTGCGAAAGAACTAAGGAAAATGCTAAGTTTCTTTGTAAAGTGTTCAGCAAATGACAATGTTGCCTTTCAAAAGAATTGCTCACAAATTTCAATGTAGTCCGAATGTGTTAAGTACCTTCATGCTATGTGCTGAATATTATTACAAAGAGACTGATGAGGTAAACATGTGACCCTCTCAGTTCTACTGCCACCCCACTACCTTCCTCCCCCCCCCTCCAAGGCAATTCCTTGTTGCTCCTACGCTGTGTTTTCCTCTTAACGAGCAATAACGAAAAATCGACCGGTGCTAGCGAAGACGTTCACTGCAAAGTTCAGCCGGGTTTTTCAACCCCGACTGATTTTAAATTAACACTACGTTCCTCGAGATGAAATGTATTTAGTTCACCCTGGGTATCTCGTCTTTCCATCGACCCCCAAAAAGACTCGTCTCGTCATTGTTCCACTCCCCGTAGGTCTGATCATCGTACTGATAAGCAACGTATAGTCACTCAGAGCGCAAACTGGACACCTCTCTGCAGATTATATTCAAGCACTCTGTGAGAAAACGTGATACAATGTCTTATTATCTGCTTTTGGGAGTCTTTTTCTATAATATAATATTCTGGGAAACTAAATGGAGGATGAGTTTGGGGGGTTTTTTTTGTGCATATATTTCTGTTTTATTTAGTCTTTAATCCTACCACCCCTACTGAGCATTTTAATTATCATCCTGAGACCCCCTGAGATTGTCTTTGGCCGAGTGAAGTTTTATTGAGAGATTACGAATGTTTTACCATTTGTTTCTCAACATCAAAGTCACCAAGACAATATTTTCAAGTATTTCTCCCAGAGTTAAAAAACAAAACAAGATTTTCAGGTTTATAGAACCTTCTTACTTTAATATTTGATATGTAAAGCAGTTAGTTTCAATTGGTCGCATTTACAAAACATTTTATTCTTCAATACGAATATATTACCAACAAGAATAATTATTCCTTCAGCAGTTGATAGTACATCAAAAAAAAGGGGGGAAAAACAGTCTGCTACTCTTGAAAACAATTATGAATAATTAATCTAAGTTCAAACTGTTTTGTATTAGATTTAAAATAGTCAGCCAGATTTGCTTTCATCATCTGTTGAATAATGTAACAAGCAGCTGACTGACATTCAGTTAAGTCGGTCAGTGAGTCACTCATTCAAACAGAGTAGTTTAGTTAGACCTGGGGTTGGATACCTATGGCCCGCGGCCCACATTCGGCCCACCAGTGATTTTTTTTGCTACCAGTATTAAGATCTCTCAAGAAAAAGGAAAAAAGTCAATCTATTTTACATCATCACAAAAAAGCAAGCTATAGCTGCTTAGAATTTATCGTCACTAATGATGCTGTCAGGTAGGCCTATTATCCCCATTAATTATCAACTGTACTGTATTGACATTGTTTTTTTGAATACAGATTAAGTACACACACCTATTGCTTGAAAGTCCTCGGAATCAAAGGATTGAAATCAACAGCAGGTCGTTGGTTAGGTGCGTCCCAGTCAAAAAAATTTCACTCCTTATATCTGGCCCATTCATTCAAAAATGTTGCCCACCCCTGAGTTAGACAGTCAAACAATAGTCAGTCTGAAATCATTCTTTCTGTCTGTTAGTCAGTCATTCTCACTGTCAGTCAGTTAGTCATTACGTCAGTCAGAATAATTCTTTCCATAGACCTAGCTCTGATAATACGAACAAATGCCTTTGTGTAGGCTATACAAAGCTCAGTTTCACCCACCCAAATGCCCACAACTACGTACTTGTGAATGTTAAGGGTGCACAACATCACTAATTCAGATCTAAGATCATTATTATAGATCGTTTCTGACCATATATTATTGAATTAGGAGAGATTTGGTCAGCCTTGTTTATACACACTGAATGTGTAGACTTAATTTCATGCCCTAATGGCCTACAACACCACTATATATACACACATGTATGTATGTTGATTTCATGAAACACGTAGTTGTTGTTAACAGTTACACCAAGCTGTATGTTAACCCGGTCGTCCGTACATGTCGGCTGCTATGAACTACAGTGGCACTCAAACTAAAATTAGCATCAACAGTTGCACCCTAAAACCTACCAGCCAGTTGTTCTAACATTACAGCTCACTTAGGTAATGTAGTATCATGAAATATACAAAAGAACTAACTTTCTCTGCCTACCTGACTATTTCACTCACTCAGTCATTCAACAACAAAGAATGGACTGTGATATTAGAAATGAGAACCTTGCCTTGTCAATGTTTCTGTGTGTGTGTGTACGTGTGCAAGTTACTTTGATTTCTGACTGACTCCTCTTAGCAAAGATATATAGTTAGACAGGGACTGCCACCAACTAAGGCTTGGATAACCCACTAGACCACGGGATTTGTAATCCTGGCGTCACTGGATCAGGTCATGTTCTCACCAACATGTTCTTCATCAAAATTTCTTTTCCTGGCTGGTACATCGATAGTCATTATTGACTTCAAAGTAATGATATGAATATGCCTGTACTAGCAGCATCATCAACATGCTTGTTTGTTTCTGTCACCTGATTAAGACGTACATATACGTAGACTTCATTTTGTAAATTACCGATCCTATTTTGTGACATTTTTTGGGTGTTTCCGATGCTGCTTGGTTCTCGCCTCGTAAGTTTCAAAAGTTATTGATTTGATTTAACTTGAATCAAAATCTGAAATTTTAGGTTTGGTCCACATTGTGGAGTGTTAGCTCAGTGGTTAACGCCGGTGCCTTTCAATCATAAGGTCCCGAGCTCGAGTAACTCCAAGATTAATGTATGTCGTCCAGTTACAGAGTTGTTGACAATTCATAATCGTGGACGTTAAATATGAATCTAAGAGACTGATTGCGGTCAGCTTGCGGCTTTGATAAGCCAATGATGGCTTCTTCGCAAGTTCCTGCTTGCAGGAGGCTCTAAAATACATACATTAATGAAAATATGTTGAATAGGGGCAGTCTTTTACATTGATCAAAATCTAAGGGCAAAAATATGAATGAACTGCCTAAGTAAACTCCCAGTTTTAAATTCATTAAGATTTCAAATTTGAGCAAATAATGTCTGTTGTTGCTATTGCATGTGTCCCTGACTTTAAATTTAAAAATGGATGTATCCTTTGGCTGTACAACTGAACAACAGCTGCTAAAAACTAGAAACCTTTCAATTTACTTGTGTGAGTTATTTTGATCATTATCATCAAAATGACAATGGGCTGTTGTGTAACATCAATGCGCCTATATTTAATCAACTTTTTTTTTTCCAATTTTGTCCCCAGAGACTTCATAATTAAACACAAGTGGCCAATTTTGTCTTTAAAATAATCTAGAAATTGTAGACAATGTGAGATTATCAGGCTTTTGTTCCAGCAGGTTTTTTCTTTTTCTCTTCAGTACCTGAAGATTTCGTTCATGTAATCACGTAAGTTATACACAATACAGCTCGCTAGTCTCACAAAATAGTTTCAAATAATCAAAAATCTGTTTCCAATAGCAAAAAAATCTGCTTTAGGCTGGTTGTGATGCTTCTTCTAAAACATGAACAGTCACAAACCATCAAAAAAATAAGAATTTTATTTTTGATGGAATATAAGTATTCCCGAGTAATATAACCTCTGTTTATATGGGTTCAAACGACCTTAAGAACGAACGCATTGCAAAATACATGCCTCTCAATATATATAGTTTCCATTGGCCTTAAAATACAGACTTCTTGATTTTCTGATATCTAATGTAAGACCTTTCTAAAAGAAAACAGAGGTACATAAGGTCAACGTAACTCAAGACCTATAAAGGTAAAGAACTAAACATTATGACTCGCTGCTGTTAATACCAGCAAAAGAGAAACTCTATTGTAATACAATCTCTATAGTTACAAAGATTGTTGAATCATAATAACAACCTACGCATGCCACTGAATACTTCATTTGCATGTTATTTGCATAATAAAAGGCATTTCATTAGCAAAATAAAAGTGCTATCCTGAGAACGAACATCAAAATTTTTCCTAGTTTTATGAAGTAAGTTTAATGATCAATTTTATTATGACATTTCTCAGTTTGTATCGGAATCAAAAATTTCAAAATTAAATAATAATTACCATGAATAAACATAGATTAAAATTATAACAATCTCTATTGTAACAAAGAAACATGATTGTTGAATCGTAATAACAAGCTACGCATGCCACTGATTACTTCATTTGCATGTCATTTGCATAATCAAAGAAAAATAATCTTTTACACCAATACTGTAATATGGCCCTAGCTGATTACAGATTTCTAACAGGTTGAACTTCTAAAAGCGGTTGCAATAACAGTTTTCGAACGAAAACTAACTTGAAGTGCTACCCTGAGAATTAACATCAGCATTTTTTCTTGTTTAATGAAGTATTTTTGATGACCAATTTTATTATTACATACATGTCTTAGTTTGTATCGGAATGAATTTCGAATTTGGGTTTCACATTAATTAAACTAATCGTTATTATGGATGAAAATAATTGGATCAGTTGTTGAAAATGTGCAAAACTATACTGACTGAAATTTGAGTTTCTTAAACAAACAATTAATTGCAGCTTTTGACTTGCCAATTTTTTTTTTTTTTTAAATACAATTTTATTTCCTAATTTTGCTCACAAGACGAAATTGTCCTCTGAGGTAAAATGCACACAAAAAAATGTTGTTTTGTTTTTCCAGAAATAATCCACATAGTACAGGGAAAAAACTGTCCTCTGAGGTAAAATACACAAAAAAAAAATTATTTTGTTTTTCCAGAAATTCTTCACATAGTACTACAGGAATAAAACTGCCGTATTATTTGAAATGAAATCCTAAAATCTTGCTTCCAAAATTTTATGTCTCTCATGATTTGAATGAAATAAATCCCTCTTGGCAAGCATTATGCTTGTACCTGAATAGATGGCTGATCATTATTGTGAAGAAAACAATGGTTTCATAACAATAGGACATTGTTCAAGGCCACTAACAAACAATGACATCTCCCCTGCCGAGTCGTGACGTTAATAAAGAAGCATTTTTATCCAATTAGTTGACGCACAGAATACATAATTATCAACAATTTTTCTAGGTTTTGCAAGCACTTTCCATAGATAGAGCTTCATATTATGTTTTCCTTATAAATTATATTTTACGGAACAACAATTTAAATTATGATTGTACTCCCTCGTGAAAAGCGAAAATCCCCTCCGGCACGCACAGAGATTCCATCCTCATCTCATGGATGGATAATTGCTCGTTATTATTAAGAGAACAATGGATTCAGGAATAAAGAGCCATTGTTCTGTAAGCTATAGCAAACAATAACAACAACAAACAGAACACCCCATAGGCAGATATGAATGTGAAAGCAACTAGTCACCTTGGATGACCTTGGTTGCATCTTCATCTTTCTCCAAAAGTAAGGAGGTATTTGAACCCCACCCACCCTCTGATCTTGTGGAAATGTCTAACTCATGTGATCTTTGAAATTGCAAAACATAATCAGACCCTTACAAACTTAACGATATTTGTGACCTTATTGAACGTTGATATAATAGTTAACCTTTAATGGCTATATCCTGTTACGATAGGTTCCAGGTACCTCCATCAAAAAAACACTTGCCCATCAACTTTCACATTGACCAAATCAGTTGGACTTTACTGACAGAAAGTAAATCAGATCTGTTTCAGTGAGAAAAAAACTGTTTATAGCAGTAGTGTGTTGTGATTAGTGATTAATTAAATCATCCTGTTAGGATAGGAACCAAGGTTGGGTCCATCAAAACAACCCATTCATTTTCCCAGTACCTCAAGTCATGTACCCCAACTTGAAGACCCCTCATTTTTGGCCCTCTGTCATATTAGACAAAATATATTTTGGTAAGCTTATCAAGGATGGATCCAGGGAGGAGAAGATGTGGCCCTGGGGTAGTAGAAGTGGGCTATGCAGTGGGGGGTGGGGGAGGAGAAGGAACCCCCTCCCCAAGAAAATAAAATAAAATTTGACATGTCACATGGTTGAATTCTGAGGCATCTTTAGACCATGCATTAGGTCTCAACATTTAGGTTGTGCTAGTAAAGTTCTACTTTTTTAGTGTTATGGGGGCTTCCTTCGCCCTGGATGCATGCCTGCTTATTCAGCCTTGATTTAGTTAATTTATCAATGTATCCTGTTTAGGGTAAAGTACCAGGTACGTCCTCTCAAAGAACTGTTCATATCCATCAACTCTCCCAGTACCCATGGAGCGATATATAATTACAATTAAAAATACGTTAGTTGGCCGCTAGCCCAGGGGTTGAGTCTAAGCTTTGACCTCATTGTGAATTAATTGGTGACGATTTATAATGAATGGTTCCTGTTATGGGGCGGAGAGTTTGGACAAAACAAAAATATTGCAGACTGCTGCTGATAGAGAGCGCTTGTTAATGAACCATGCATAAAGCACTCTTATAAAGCTAACACTGGTCAACTGGCTCTATCAGGGCCCATGAAATTGAAAGGTTGCCACGAGCTGGTGGGGCCATTCTCTCAAAGCCTCGCAGTAGGTTTACAGGTTATTTTTTGGTGGAACCAGGGACCACTTATGTGCAGTCAGACCCTGTTCTCCATGTTAAACAGCAACAAGTTTACCCTTCTTGCATAGTTTTGCTCCTGTTCTGCTGTTTATTTTTGCTTTGCAAAAATATGGTGTTACAGTGTGGGTGTGACATGGGCGCTATTGAGCGCTCAGTATGCTACTGGCATACATGCATCCTCATGGACCAAATGGGTCTGTTTGACAAGATGAGACCCTGTATCTCACTTGGTTTCACCCTTGGTCTGTATGGACATAAAAATTTGTTGTTAATGCAATGCAACTTTAGGACAGCTTTTTTACCATTGATCTCCCGGTCATGATTTTTCAGACTGTTTTATACTTTTTAAATTAAAACAATAGAGCTTGTATTTTGCACTCTAGTAAACTTTCTTAGTTTTCAAATTATGAAGATTTATGAAACTATTTAGCAGAGCGTCTAATAGCTCGATCAATTAAAATCTTACTTTGAGTGAATAACCCTAAACTTACCGGAGGCAATTTAGACCAAGGTTATCAGTTGTAGACAGCTGTTTTTAAGGAAATTCTGGTTGTACCATGGCAAAGAAAGCAACTTATCCGGTATCGCCTTGTAAACTCCTATGTAAAATGGTGGAGCTGTTGCACAACCACATTGATGCATAGCTGCTTTGTAAACAGGATCTATGAGACCAAATTCAGAATTGCTACACAAACTCTGAACACCACATTAGTCAAGACAATAACCGATGAGCTTTCTTAAATATAACCGCTCTTAGCTTTAAATGTCTGGTTACACAATCGGGACCTCATAACCTTCCCTAATCAATATAAATCGTGTGACCACGATCTAAAAGTAACTAAAGGTTTGCCTAAATTCAAATGACGAAATGCTTTGCAACCTCCTACAACATTAACACCATTTAACCCGGACAAACAATCATAAATGTATGATATTTCCTTTCATAAATACAGGGATATCACAAGTAAACGAAAATCATCGCAAGATCACCTTCAACGACGTAAAAAATATTATTATAATCTATTCGATTGAGCTATTGTGTTTCTGGTGAACTTGCCCTCATGAATATGCATCAAGTTAATCTCTGCAGTCATTTCCAAAACACCAGCTGATTGGCAGTAATCGAAACACTTAGAGTTCTGATCTTCCTGAATTCTGTACAATGAGGAAGTCGGTAATTGGCATCGGTTGTAAAGTTTTGTGGAGAGCGAGACTTGTTGATGAGGTCCCCTTTCCTGTTTTTCTGATAATTCCCACACATCAAAATGTTGTCATCCTTTTCCAGTTTGTAATGGCAGGGTTTACAGTCTGAAAGCCCATTTAAATTGGTGTATTGTGGGTCAAGATACTAATGTATATATACTACCAGTGTTAATTCAATTTTAACCGAATCAAACAAATGCCATCTGTGTATGAAACAACTGACTCAGACATTATAAACAAACTTGAAGAGATTGAAGTATCAGTAAACTTGAAGAGATTGAAGTATCAGTAAAAGGCAATTGGCTATTATAAATAGAAACTTGCAGATGTACTTAAATGAGAATGGACACTGCTAGGGTCATCTCCCTCTCACCGCACTACCTCACTCATCATTCAAAACACACACTTCCCAACCTCCCCAAATACAGGGGGGTGGGGGGAGGAGGGAGCAGTGGCGGAGCTAGGGGTATTGGTCAGGGGGGGCGAGAATGGTCTGTAGAGGCGCTTTCGACACTATCTAAGCGGAGCGTCACCATTGGTTGGCGCGGAGCGCACAGAAATTTTTTGAGTAAAGATACACTCTAGATCGCCGGAAATGACCCTTTCCGGGCCTTGCTAATTTGCAGATAAACGAAAAATAAATAGGTGTTATCGCCATTTTGTCAGAAAATTACACCAACAAAATGTGACAAATGTCAATAGGTAGATGAGAGCGCAATAAAAAAGTCAATAATCGCGAATAAGTAAAAAGTGGTAAAAAGCTGAAAAGGGCGCCAGCAGTCCATTTGAGTCCGTCAGGGTGACTGTATGGATGCTCCGCCACTGGGAGGGAGGGGGGTGATAAAGGTAAAGTATTACATGGAATTTTGACTAATACTTTCAGATTGCTTTCCCAAAGACAAGGTTGTTTAAATACCCTCATTAGACATCACTGATGTTTACAAACTGTGTAGATTCCCTGAGCTTGCAACCTGCACATATTAGTTTTACAGACAACTCAAATGCAGATATGAATTGAGCATCAACTTATAGGAAACAATAGGACCCTTAAACGTCGGTCTCTGAACAGGTTATTGATCTTACCCTCAGCGGATGTATATCGCACCACGACAGGAAGAGAACGTAGGTGGGTGATATGACGGCTTTCCTGCTTGGCACGTCACAATTTTGAGTATCACAGCAAATTTAACTGAACAGGTAGTATATGTAAAACTGGCCTTAGTCTGTGCTGTGTCTGCTAGTTCATAGACAATGGAAAAACAATAACATCTTGGTAGTCTCTCTCTACAGTAAGATGTTTCAGTATGTTTACATTCTCTGTGGTTGGTAATATGCGTTAAGCATTCTGTAATGTACATGCGCTATATAAAAGTAGTTGCTTTACATTAAATGGTAAATGATTCTCAGAAAATAACTTCCAGTATTTTGACCACACCTTTTCCGAATTGTTAAATTGATATTTTTTTGCCTTTCTTTGTGCTGCTTGTGCAGTTGTAAGATCTATGTTAAAATTCCCATACTGTGTTAGAAGAATCATTCCCCCTCCCACCTCCCCCTTCCCCCTGTTTTGAAGTATACAGTATGTTAGGCTGAAGTAGACATTACAGTAGGGCTTAAAATAACCACAGTCAGCTGATATTGCCTTCATACTGCTCACCCACCTTAAACCAATATCAGTCTCTGTAAACCTTTACAAGAGGGCAAGGCAGTGATATTGAAAGTTAAACATCGAACTAAATCAGGGTGACACAGTTATTTATTCAAGTTTATTACAGCATTGTTTACAGTTCTAGAGATCTGTATCAAACAACAGAGTTCAGAGTCGATCTCCAAACAGATACTTCAAATGTCAAGTGTATCATACAGTTTGCAAGTTTAACTGGATCAGACTGGGCTTGATGAATGTCATTGATCTCTGGATCAAATTTGTCGGGTAAAGACTGGATCGAACAAGTTTGTAAGTTTGAACTGGATCAGACTGGGCTTGATGAATGCTTGATCTCGGGATCAAATTTGTCGCGTAAAGACTGGATCAAACACGTTCCCAAGTTTGAACTGGATCAGACTGGGCTTGATGAATGCCATTGATCTCGGGATCAAATTTGTCGCGTAAAGACTGGATCGAACAAGTTGCAAGTTTGAACTGGATCAGACTGGGCTTGATGAATGCCATTGATCTCAGGATCAAATTTGTCGCGTAAAGACTGGATCCAACAAGTTTGCAAGTTTGAACTGGATCAGACTGGGCTTGATGAATGCCATTGATCTCGGGATCAAATTTGTCGCATAAAGACTGGATCCAACAAGTTTGCAAGTTTGAACTGGATCAGACTGGGCTTGATGAATGCCATGGATCTCAGGATCAAATTTGTCACGTGAAGACTGGATCGAAAGTCATCCCAGATTCGAAAGTGACTTGTGTGTGAAGTGCATAGCAAAATTGCTTGGCGATATTTTGATGACATGAGATGACGGCCATGTTGGGGTCATGTGTATAAGAGGCATGGCATCTGTTACACGGATCAGATTGGAATCAATAATAATAATAATAAATGAGACTTATATAGCGCCAAATCAGTAGACAAAAGTCACTGCTCAGGGCACTTTACAAAGAAAGCCGATTAATTTACAAAAGAACAAGTGAAAAGATGGGGGGTCTTAAGTAGACTTTTGAATGTAGAAAGTTTAGAGCATGTTTGAAGGTGATCTGGTAACTTGTTCCAGAGATAAGAGCCAGAGTATTCAAAGCTTCTGTAACTATAGGTCTTCAAGCGTGGTTTAGGAACAGTTAAATCCAGTTTGTTGGAGGAACGAAGTGTGCGAGTTGGAATATATGGCAAGTGAAGTTGTGACAGGTATACAGGCTGTTCCAGATGATGAGCACAAAAGGTGAGAAGAAGTAGTTTATACTGAATTCTGTAGCGGATCAAGTGTCAGGAAGGTAATCAAAGTTGAAACAGAAAACAAATTTGTAGCGTAAAGACTGGATCAAAGTGATCCTTGATCAAAACAGACCTCTGTGTAAAGATCAAAAAATGCATGTAGACATAATTATTTATCTTGTAAGAGATCAAGAGCAAATTGTATTGTGTATTAAGATAAATGACAACTGCTCTGTGAATTTGATTGGAATCTCAACTTAAATGGGACCAGAAGTTGCCGAAACAATGGATAAAACTTTATAGTCTTTGAACTCTGAAATCTTTAACCTTTAACCTCCTCCAAACTATCGAATTATTCTCAGATCTTGTTTTAGTCATAAAGGTAGATGTTATGGAGATTACGACAGTCATTTGTATAACTTAATGGTGCATTCCTGCCTTCCACCTTAAATGTAACAAAGTCCATTGCAGAGCTCCCAACTGACCCGCAATTCGCAGGTTGGACCCGCATTCTAACACCCAAACCCGCTGACCCGCGCAAGCATCCGAAAAACCCGCATTGTAATTGTCAAGTATACATAAAAAAACTTGCATCAAATTTTGATTTAGCAACCATCATTTCTTTAGCATTTAACATAATAGAGTATAAAACCTCTTTTACAGCATCATTTGAACCTCAAATTAGCCTATATTTCTCTTCATTGGGGCGAGCAGCGAACATTTTCATGCCACGGGAAAGAATGAATTATCACCTACTATTCAATTTATTGATGTTACACACAAAAAAATGCATATTTCTCAGAAAATTTTGGGTGACAAAAGCCTTTCTAAGTGCCACCATTTTACATGTAGGCATCACCAGGATTCCCAAAAAATTCAGGACGGCGATTCGTGGCATGGACCAGCATTTGCCTTCTCAAGAGTTGGGAGCTATGCCATTGTGTTTTACTTGATATGATATGATATTAAACCAAAGACTTAATGTTGCTTTATGATGATACATGAGACTCTGGTTAATATGTTATTTTAAGTTTTCTTACCAAAAAAAAATAGTTTGAATGTTCCACGATGAGACAAAAAAGGGAGAAACACTCCTTTAAAACTTGTGTAACACGTTAAAAGTCACTTAGATGTATTTGCTTCTTGATAAGATAGTTCCAAAGAGTACTCATTAATTGAGGTCGAAGAAACAAAGGCACGAAACCATGAAACGAGGTAAGAGATTAAATTCTACTCGACATAGAGATGAACTTTATTGTTCGAATAGGTTGGGTTAGACTTCGGACCAGAATAACGTTGTTGATCAGAAAGTTGGCTGACAGGGATGAAGGAAATTTGTTTGTCTGGAAACTTTATACACATAGATGTAATGAAACAATCAAAATGAATAAATTGATGGT
>KN890085.1:4127-18793 GCA_000934455.1 Apostichopus parvimensis
GAATTATGAATGAAGCTGTCGTTGGATAATAGAGAAACATTTCTCTTTTCCTTCGCAGAACTTACGATATATTCGTCGAGCAGATCATGGTGAAAAATGTGAAATTTATATCGTGGCTGTCAACGTACAAGGATTTGAAAGATTTACTAGACGGATCAGAACACAGCTCGTATCCATTAGTAGACTCACCAGGTGAGGCACAATAAATAAATAAATAAATGTATATTTTTATTTTGGAGACAACTTTAATAATGTTGCAAGTAACCTGAGTGCAGGTTTTTAGTTCTAGCTTACATACTCTTTGAGAAGTTTTACTATGTGGTCTCAACTCTATATCTAGGTGACAGCTATCCTGCTGTTTCTGTAGGTTTCCATTCTAGTTTTCATTCTAGTTTTCATACTCTTTGAGAAGTTTACTTTGTGGTCCCAACTCTTTATCTAGGTGACCGATGCCCTGTTGTTTCTCTAGGTTTTCATTCTAGCTTGTATTCTAGTTTTCATACTCTTTGAGAAGTTTTACTATGTTGTCCCAACTCCAAATCTAAGATTTCTTTCTTAATGTCGACAGAAAACATGGTATTACTCGGATCCATGCAGAGGGGAGAATTAGAGTACTTACTGGAGAAAAAAATAGGGAGAGCTCGAAGGTTAATAGTCGTCACAGAGAGGAAGATGAGGGAAAGAGGAGCAGATGAGGAGGACAGAGTTATGAGGGCCATGGGACAAAATGCAACAATAGTGTCCTTCCATAGACAGGTATGGCATTAAATATAGTGTAGGTTATATAACTATAATAGTGTCCTTCCATAGATTGGTATGGCATCACATAAAGTTTAGGTTATATAACAATAATGTCCTTCCATAGACTGGTATGGCATTATATATAGTGTAGGTTATATAACTATTATAGTGTCCTTCCATAGACTGGTATGGCATTAAATATAGTGCAGGTTATACAACAATAGTATCCTTCCATAGACAGGTATGGCATTAAATATAGTTTAGGTTAAACAACAATAGTGTCCTTCCATAGACAGGTGTGGCATCATATAAGTTAGGTTATACGACAATAGTGACCTTCCATAGACTGGTATGGCATTAAATATAGTGTAGGTTATACGACAATAGTGTCCTTCCATAGACAGGTATTGCAATAACTTAAGTGTAGGTTATACAACAATAGTGTCCTTCCATAGACAGGTGTGACATTAAATATGGTGAAGCTTATACAAAAATCTCCTGTTGTCATCATAGAGATGAATTTAACACTATGTGGTCCTCATTGGGCTTAGAATAAGGTCACTGAATATTGATTACATTGTCTGTGTGTGTTTGTTTCACAGTCTGATGGTAATACTGAGGGTGGAGGAATAACGATATCCCCAGTTGAAGACAGTAAGTTGACATTTTGTACTAAATATAATGATAACTGATGTTTGTGACTTTTAATTACAAGATTTATAATAGGTCTTTCATTCCGTAAAGTCACTTCCATAATCTACTGAAGACCTCTGATTGGAGGAATACACTGACAACAGATGGTAGGACTTCATGAGGAAAAAACAAAATATTCTACGTCATTAGTTGAAATCCTTCTCTCCATGATGTGTCCATAACCAGGCGCGTATCCAGGAATGTGTCAAGGGAGGGGCGAACCTGTAGGCAAACTATCAGAGCCATAGATTCTGCATTGAAAAATATCTAAGCAAAGCGCCACCATGAGTTGGCGCTATGCGTATAAAAAAATTTGGCTGAAAATGCCTCCCAGATCGCTGGAAATGGCACTTTCCAGGCCTTGTAAGTTGCATCTAAGCTTGAAATTACTAGCGATATCATAAAAGCATACAAAAAAATGCTCAAGGGGGGGCGGTCGCCCCCTTCCCCCCACCCCCCTTGGCTAAGCGCCTGTCCATAACTCCACTAAATAGAATATGGCAGGTGGCCTCAAATGTCATCATGCTTGATATGTATGACAAGCACAGTTACTAAACATATATAATGTTATGCTTGAAATGTGGTACATTTTGAGTCAAAATACGGGGCAATTTGTCTTGTTAGAACAATATCTTCCTCTGTAGGTTATGGATTTTAACATAATAATAAGAATTTAAAACAAACATTACTTATGCCCAGTTACCCATGGTGATGTCACCCACTTTCCATTTTCTCACCCAGTTGGGACAATTTTTTCTATACTGTAGTGTCACGTCCCGCTTCAGAGCACTCGTATTGTCAGTACGAGCAGTATGAATATCATGTTTCTATCAGATCAAGGTTAGGAACTGTTTGTACTGTCAATACCAGTGCTTTCAGAGCATGATATTGGAGTACAGGTTAGAGAGGTATTAGCATTAGGAAATTGTCCCAACTGGCTGCATTTTCTTCAGACATTCATGAATATGCATGACAAAAACATTTATACAAGGATGTGTTTTTCATGTAGTGATGCAAACAATTAACATCTTAATAGCTCATTGCATTATGAAGTTGGATCTTTAACCGGATGACGACATATCAACACTGAAATTGTACCCAAACATCATCCATATCAATTTGATATTGCCAGATGTACTCTTTAGACTTAAATCTTGATAACACAATCCTTAACATTCCTTTCATTATTATTATTCTCCCTTCACAGAAACACCAAGAGAAACAGAGGTAAGAGCTATTTTCAATTGTAGCAATGTTTATTGTCTCTTTTTGTCTTGCACTTTGTGGCCATTTTCCCCCCCCTTTGTTTTCAGTGTTTTATTAACTGCATATTGCATTATGCCTGGAATGTGGATTATTTTGTTTATCATTGCTTCAGACAGGGTTGATCGGGAAAAAAGCAACATTAAAAGTAGAAAACAAAGATTACTTTGTTATTTAACTTGTCATATGAAATCATGCGTAGCAATAGTAAAGACGAGAAAACGAGCAGTTAGTATATTTTCGCTTTTAAATGCAATGTAAAAGGTAGTGTCAAAAAACATGGAGATGGGATGGGGGAGGCGGTGGGAAGGGTGAGGGGAATGGGGACAGGGAGGTGAAAGGGAATCTAAATTGTCTTTTTTCCTGGTCTTGCTTCCCCCTACTGCTTGCTTCCTCTTTCTAATTAATCTGCTGTAGTTTTAGGTTAAGAACCAGAACCAGTAAGAAAAAGAAAAAAAAAGAGAAAAAAAATTATTTCTGGTTTGGTTGGATCTGTTAGTAGTCTAGTTTTGAATCCTAATTTGCAGACAAGGTTCAGATAGGTAGAGAGGCTAAAGAGGAGAGTGGAGTTCGATTCGTAATGAAGTGATGAAGACGGATCCTGTTGCAAGCCAAAGTGCATGAATTATTGCGCAAATGCATCCTGGCAGTCAGTAAAATGGTGCTACTCAGATAACGCAAGAAAAAAGCTACAATTTTATAGACACAGTAATCAGGCATAGAGCTGTCATATGTAGACTTACTTCAAGCATCAACTATTTAATACATTATTAGTTGGGATGAATTAGTGGCCATTCAAAAAAAAAGAAAAAAAAAAGAAGATATTTACAGCCTATTTTGCACCAATTTCTGGTTACTTTAGAGCACCATTGTTAGATGTTTTTCTTTGCTTTGTTTTTCCCTCTCTTTATCACCTGCACCTCCTCTGCATGGTTTCACTCCCCCCTGCCTACCTCCTACTCCTGCATGTCGGTAGGACCACTACGACACCATCAACTCAGCTTCCACTACCAGTAACCGTAGTGACTCTAGCTCGGGTAAACGCTATAAACTGGTAAGTTTTAGAAAGCGCTAACTGGTTTCTTTCATTTGTTTATGTAGTAAAATGTAGTGCACATGAATACATAATGTGTGAAGCTTCAAAAGGTAAATGCAAACTGCTTGATACACTTTTATATAGTGAATAGTACAGCATCATGAACACGAGAAATGGCCACCAAAAAAAACAGCTCGGTGCTAGGAGTAAGATAAGAGTTTAAGACTGTCAGTTTTCTTCTCAGATTTTATGTTTTTGCCAGTGTAAATTCTTTGTAATTCATTTGGATTTTTTTGTGTGTGTGCAGGGGCCAACCTTGGATACATCTTAGATGGTTTCACTCCTTCCCCCCCTCCCCCGCCCTCCCAGTCAAGAGGGGGTGGGCTTCAGTCCTGAGTGACAGAATATTGCTAAAAAAACTAAAAGTGTGTAGTACATTAATATATATATCATGTATACTGTGCTGTACAACCTGTTAAAGCAGCAACATGTAACACCCTCTTGCATCTTAAGATCCCTCTACGGACAACATAACACCTTAGCACACACACCCCACTCCTCCCCCCCCCCACCTTTCCCCATGACGAAAGTGGTGGTTCGTCCCTTTGTTTGCATTGAACTTCGTAGTATCTTGACAATTTGACAAGTGTGTTAGGTCGAAATAATTACCAGGATCATCATCTGTGGTTATAAATCTTATCTGGTGTTGAGACATCAGATTTATCATAAAAACAGCAGCATCGTAAAATCAGAGACCTAGCTATGATATAAGAACTGGGAATAATATATTAGTCTAGACTCTAGAGCAAGCACCCACTTTCTTTCCTTCCTTCTCTTTTTTTCATTTTTGGTGCTTTGTAGTCTCTACACTAGTCAATGCTTTCACTAGATTCTTGCTTGCAGTATGTTTTGTTTTCCCTACGATAATGTGGCCAAAATCAGCAACATTCATAAGGTTAAATCTAGCATATACAGTTCTTTAAAAAGCTTGATGGTGTCATAAATATTTATGGAAATTTTACATTTCCCCCCACTTTTGACTTTCCTAGTATATTTCTACTTTTATCCCGCTGCCCTATGTTTCTTGAATGTCTCCCTCTATGCAATGTCTCCCTCTATGGCTTCATACTCCATAATCGCTCTGGTCTGTTCAAGTATAAAGGAAGAAATGATTTGTTGTATATAAAATCAATATAATCATTTTTGTTGTGACTGCCAAATGTAGCGTTTCATTCCTCTTGAGGCACTTTGAAGGTTTGATCGCACCTGCTGCATTTCATTGCATTGTTCCGTTTGATATTTTGCAGCCGTTTGGAGAATTTGAAGATATGACCGTCGAAGAGGTGAGTGAAAGGATTGAAGATGAGAATAAGACATTGATGACTACTCATCCACTGTTTATTCATGTTTTATGAATATGTTTTACTCATGAGTATGAAATATGTTTATTTATGTGTATGAATATGTTTATTCATGTTCATGAATACGTTTATTCATAGTTGAACAGCTATACTGTTGATGTGTCATTTCATGTACCATTCCATGCCGACAAACTGAACACTTGATTTCAGTTCTCTGCTCCAAGACAATTTACCAAGGTTAAAATTTGAGCCCTTTTGTTGTTACTTTTCTGGGAAGACCCAAAAGTCATGTGACGTTGGTTATATCAGAGACCGGTGTCATGGTTACCTCCATCTTTAAATTTGTTTGCTTTCTTTTTCCTGGTTACATTTCATGGCATTTTCTGGACAGTTTGGTGAAAGGCTGATGAGCAGAGCACTGGTGTAATAATCTCATTTGGATTATTAAATAATGATCAGACTTTGGGATAAGGACATCCGGTAGTTATATTATTAGAGCCCTAAATAACACTCTGTACCACATGGTGCAATGAATCTTGAAATAAACCTAATTACGTTGGGACCCTTTGGTACTCTCCCCTGAAATTGGTACATGCGCTATATTAAAGTAACAAAAAAAGCTAAGTATTGGCTCCACCTTAGTAGGTATGTTACATACACTATTATGTAGGTAATTACAACTCCACTGGTAGGGTATGTTACATGCACTGTAGGTTATCACATTACAGCATTCAGTAACAGCTCTACCTGTAATGGTATTTTATGTGCACTGTATATAATCATATTGCAGCAGTCAGTAACAGCTATACTTTTAATGGTATGTTACATACTGTACACTGTATATAATCATATTACAGCATTCAGTAACATCTCTACTTGTGATGGTATGTTACATGCACTGTAGGTAAACACATTACAGCATTCAGTAACAGCATAACCAATATGGTATGTTACTTGCACTATTACATTATTATTATTACATGATTACAGCTTTCTGTTATCACAACTCCACTGGTAGGGTATGTTACGTGTAGCTCACTTGTAAGGGTATTTTACAAGCACTAAATGTTATCACATTACAGCATTCAGTAACAGCTATACTTGTAATGGTGTGTTACATGCCCTGGAGGTAATCATATATACAGCATTCAGTAACAGCTCTACTGATAATGGTTTGTTACATGCACTGTAGGTAAACACATTACAGCATTCAGTAACAGCTATACTTGTATGGTATGTTACATGCACTGTATATAATCATATTGCAGCATTCAGTAACAGCTCGACTTGTAATGTTATGTTACACGCACTGTAGGTAATCACATTACAGGATTCAATAATAGCTATACTTGTACTAGTATGTTACATGCACTGTATGTAATCATATTACAGGATTCAGTAACAGCTATACTTGTAATGGTATGTTACATGCACTGTAGGTAAACACATTACAGCATTCAGTAACAGCATAACCAATATGGTATGTTACTTGCACTATTACATTATTATTATTACATGATTACAGCTTTCTGTTATCACAACTCCACTGGTAGGGTATGTTACATGTAGCTCACTTGTAAGGGTATTTTACAAGCACTAA
This sequence comes from Apostichopus parvimensis, assembly GCA_000934455.1. NCBI lineage: Eukaryota > Metazoa > Echinodermata > Holothuroidea > Aspidochirotida > Stichopodidae > Apostichopus > Apostichopus parvimensis. The sequence goes on from KN890085.1 coordinate 10,822, forward strand.
ATGTTATCACATTACAGCATTCAGTAACAGCTATACTTGTAATGGTATGTTACATACACTGTATGTAATCACATTACTGCATTCAGTAACAGCTATACTGATAGGGTTATGGCAAGTAAAGTACAAGCAACATTATGTTACATTAATGTAGCAATTCCTTGTTCATCCCTGTATCGTACACACACCGTAATAACTGGTCATCATTCAATCGGGGCTCTAGCTAAATTACAGAACATAACTTTTCGTTATCATACCTAACCACATGTTGGAGTAAAGATTCATACCTAACCACATGTTGGAGTAAAGATTCAATTGCTTGCTTTTTTTTAAACCAATCAGCAAGAAGCATGGGAAGCTGAAGAACTAAAGGACCAATTGGATCTTAAGGACAGCCATATTGATCCGGCTCCATTTCAACTGGTTGAGAGAACATCACTTCATAAGGTGAGTCTGTTCTTTAAAGTTTATATTTTGTGATGTAGAATGTTATATTAATCCCATCTATCAAGCATCCAGTAAAACTCATTTTCAGTGCATAAAAGGTGATATTTAAAATCAAACTTGGAAATACAGTTGCTTGGTTTGTAGCTGGTACATATGGGCATAAATATTATGATATAGGGTGATGACATGCAACATTTTAATATTCTACTAAGCAAGGAACCATTGTGCCCATTGGGCTCTTGTTAATATATTTTCTTTTCTTTTTTTCCACTCTCAGGTCCATTCATTATTTTCTCTGCTGGGTCTCAGCCACGCCTACGTCACCACCCTGGGTAGATTAGTTGGAATCGTGGCTCTGAAGGAGGTAAACATTTTATTCTTCTGATAAACAAATATGGATTTTTTAATGCTTCATGACCAAGGTTGGCTGCAGTCACATCAAGTAGCAATCCATGCTTAGTTTCTTTTCATGAGGGAATAGTTTTACTATTTTCTCCCAAGGGTAACACATTTCTGTCCATGGGGTGATCCTCGGTTACCCCTCCTCACCTACCCACCCACCCACCCAAGAAATCTATGTTGCAAGAAAGTGCCATAATGAGTTCTTACACAATTGCATGTTCCTCTTGTGTGTGTTTGAAGCACCTTGTGATATTTACAATGTCTGATAAAGACACTAGAAAATTTCATTTTCAAAACAGACCCACTTAGCCCAAGCCTACTACACTTTATAATCAGATGTTTCTAGACCTAGCCTACTTTGAATAAAAATAGTCAAAGGTGGTATGGGGGGGGGGAGGGGTGGCATTGGGGCTGATGGTAGGTGGGCAAGGTAAAATACTTAATATCGTTCACCAAGAAATTTTGTATTTTGCGTTTATTTTATTTTAATTAAGCAAGAGTTGTAATTTTTTTTTTTTATTTGGCTCAATTATCTTCTTATTTGTCTCATTGTTTACCTCTAGATTCGTCAAGCAGTAGAACATTCCAACAGATACAGAAGTCAGTCCAAGTCACGGTCAGATACAGAAGAAAACCACCACTAGAAACACAGGGGGAGGATCTGAATTGATAGGCAGAGTAGAGATGAAGATAGACTGGGAATATTAGATGGAAGGATGAAAGGAGAAGAATTGAGACAGAGAGACTGAAAAAGATGAAAGGGATGAATGAGAAACGAGATAGAAAAGGCTGCCAGCAGAGATCAAGAGGATTAAAAGAGGAAGATGACAAAACGATGAGAGGATGAAAGAAAACAAGGTCATGATCTTAACTCACCCAGTTGGGAATTTGCGGTAATATTACACTGCCAATGTCTTACTGATTCAGAGTGTGATAAGAAGGACCCACCAAATATGCCACAAGTTTCACCCCTTATTTTATATAATAACAAATGTAAATGTGTTTTGGATTCTTAAATATACGTTATTTTTCCTCTCGAAGATAAAGAGCAGAGTTAAACAACAGATAACATTCTGTAGATCATGATGATGTAGGTTCTGTAATTGTTATCTGCCATCCTGTGTACATACATGTAACCAAACATTTGAATGGTTTTGGAAATTAATATTACATATACATGTATACATGTATATATGTATATTGAGAGAGAAAATGAATGATGTTCACCAAAAAAAAAAAGAATAATAATTACCAAAGAAAACATTCCCATAGATTCAGTGGAATAAAACGCCTATTGTCTTAGTTGATGTGCATAGTTTTGTAGAATGTGGACATCCATGGAGTTATTAAGGAATAATTCAGGGGTTTCATTGCATAAAACCTGAAAGATGCAAAAACAACACTTTACTAAAGCATATACTCATATGACTTACAGTGTAAGGGAATGACATTAAAATAACCTCAAATATCCCGCACCCATTATCTTCCAAGAGGACATACCCCATCCCCTGCCCCACCACCACCCCCACAACCCCCATAATCAATGCTCAAATCCATGAAAACGAGTTTGTACTAGGGACTTGTTGTTCAAAACAGCCAAATCTATGTACATCAGCCAGTTCCAAAAACTGCAGACAAATTCAAATCTCGATCCCGAGACCCACTTAATATTTTTTGTAACCCACTTCCGGATCCTGCCACATAGTTTACGGATTGTAAGCTTTGATTCTTGTACTCGTGTACACAACAATGTGCATTTTACTCGTACTCATGCTGCTGTACTAGTACGACAAGCCGGATGAAAGTTCATTCTAGTAGCCTCGTATAGCTGAGATACTGATGGTGTTTATAGGCATATATTAAAAAAACATGGTAAAAGGATGTAGCTTTGATCTAGAGTTGTGGGAAATTCCCAGCATATTTTTTAAGCAATCAGACATCGGACACCGGAATAATCATTTGATAAACCAAACATTGCATGTCGCCTTTTCCTGTAAAATTTCAGGAAACTGATTATATTGTATGTTCAACAATTTGGGAAATACTGTATTATATTAAGGACAGTGTTGAGCTCAGAAGTCATTTTCTTATTTCATGAAATGAAACGATGGCCGACAATTTACTATGGGACATTCCCGCCGGTATAATTATTGCATCACTATAACGTGAAGCAAGCATATTCACATACATGTATATAAAAAAAAATTATAAAAAAAAATATTATTTATGCATAAATTCCATAATGTTATAAAAGTCTCTTTACTCTCTGTTATAAAGTGTTTTACAAATTATAAAAAGAACAAAACAGAAATATATCACCTAGCATATGGACAGTTTTTTATTTTGTTTGTGCACATTCTGATGTGATACTGCTATTAAGAGATTTCATCTGTGTAAGATATATGTAACATAATTATGTCAACATTGAAACCATTAATTAAAAATTCCAGCCATTTATCAGTATGACCACTCACTTTATAGCTTGCTAATATTGATTTTATATTTGTAATATGTTAATACTTGTAATCAGATATGAATATTCATAGGGCCGACAAATTCAGACATTATTATATACCACCGAGGTATCTTCTACATTAGAAAGTAAACGGTGAAAAGGGCAAATATAGTTCAGTCACTCGATGGACAAATGGTTCGGCACAGTGGTCCAGAATGGACGTGAGATATGTAAACAAAAATGCTGTCTTCAAATTTCTGCTTTTTGGAGTCAAAAGGTTGACCCTTTGTTCTCTAAGAGTTTGATTTTGTATCTGGTAATTTTGATATCCTATGTCAAAATTTCATATTCCAATTTCCAATTTCTTTAAAAAATTTCTGCTTTTTGGAGTAAAAATGTTGACCCTTAGTTCTCTAAGAGTTTGATTATGTATCTGGTAATTTGCATGTCCTATCTCAAAAATTTCATATAAAAATTCCAAAAGCTTGATTTATGTTAGATACTTAGTGTTATTTCTTATTTCCCTTCAGTGCCACTGTATCTTTAACTCTAATTTGAGGCTTTGTAATATAAAGTCAGGTGCTGTTTCCCTTTTCTTTGCTTCTTTCTTTTAAAGTTTTTTGTGCTTTCAGGATATTCTGTATATTAGATTTTGTAGTATATCTTACCCACAGTGCATTGCACTTTTATCGCTCATTTTGGTCGTATCTATGTTTTTACTTACGTTTTGTTTGGTTTCGGATGAAAGAATTTCGTAACTTGGTTCATTTGAATTATATTGGTAGCATAAGAAATGTTGTTTGATGTATGATTGGTTGTGGACAATTATTGAGTACTTTGAGATGCCATTCTGTGTAATGATACCATATATATTGCCATGCACATAATACAGATAGTTCAAGTGTGAATGGCAGTAACATGGCATAACCAATGCGTTCAGATATAAACATTCTGTTTTTTGACACTCATCAACATCATTCCCAAATACATCGGAAAATAAGTCGCCACTATGCTTCCAATGTTTTTCAACAAATGCGTCATTAATGCATATATGCCAGAAACAATGTGGGTTTATGCATGTAAAATGGCAGGGGGTTGTCAATTAATGTTCTACGAGGGCCAACAAAGAAACATTGGTTGGAGTAAAGGGCCCACATTAAAACAGATTTTCGCTACTACACAGAGGTTAAGCTGTGTGCATATTAGGCCAGTAGGGTGGCCAATGGGTGAGGCCTTGTAAGTGTATTCATAGTTCTCCAATCTGTACAAGATTGTGGGGGCATGTTCTGACATGTTGGATTGACATCTTTGGTAGCCCGATTTGGCATGCAGGCCACCTCTTGAGGACCCTCTGTTATGTGTATCAACTCATCAAGTGATTACCTGTTGTAGGGCCTGTTGGCTGGCTGCTTGAGGTTTCACTGGTTGTTTAGGCAAGTAGTTTAGTTGTTGCATAGGGACAATCCAGTCTTCCAATGTAATAGGATAGGATATAATAAATAAAGTGAAACCAGGTTTATTTTCAGTTAATGGTGCCAATCTGTCGCTTTGATCTTCCACAAGGATTTCTTGTAAAACTTTGACATAGTTGTTACCATAGTGATATCATCAAATTAGTTGAAGTGACATTAAATGTAGACTAAGTATAACATTAACATTTGGCACTGGATTGGATGGGTTACAGATGAGAACATGTACTTGCTATGTGATACAAGTAACATTTAAACCTGTGCTGGATATGTGATACAAGTAACTTGTGATGATTTCTTCGCGATTGCAAATTAGTTGAGGAATTAACAATTTAATGACGAGGTTTTCTGTCCCCAATTCTGTTATTCTATATATTAAGTAGGCTATGTATAATGTAGCCTATGTATGACATTTTGTTTTGTAGGCTTTAGGCTAGTTCATAGATTTCGACGATATATCATGAAATCTAAAATCTAAAATGATACTGTACAAACCAGGTACCTGCCATAGAGGTCCCTGTTTCAATGAATATTCATTGAGAAGAAGTTTTGCCTCTTTTGCATTCTACCATTATCTGTACTGAACCAAGAATCTTTGTACTTCTTCACACCTCGAATGGCAACCAAATTACTGGTATAAAGGTGTCTTCTATAATAGAAGTACTACATATGTAAGGCTACTCGGTCACAGAGTTCAATTCTGGCTACACGGTCTCACTGGATTAACCGATGATACTCAATTCATAAAAGCCATGGTTTTTAATACTTGTGAACTTTGGAACGGTCCTTAGCTATCACCAACATATGTGCACGTTCATTTGTACCAAAATATTCTTTAGATACATTAGATATTGATTTCCAATGATTTTAGAAGTATTGCCAAAACTCATATATTCACTGTATGCATATTCATTATATTATGCTTTACAATTTAATGGCTGCCATAACTTATTTTCCATTTTGAAAAAAATCGAGTAATTCAGAAGTGAGAAAATTTGGCAAAATTGGTGATGGGATTGTTCAATTTTTTTACGTCTAATGTTAATGTGAAGAATAATTTGTCACACTTCTTGATCAGGTAAACTACTTTAAGGTCAACTTCTTTTTTTAAGGTCGTACAAAAATTTGATACGTTAACACTTTTATTTGAGAAGAGGACAGTATGATATTTTATTTTCTGCTTCTTTTGTTTGTAAACTTTGTTGGACAAAAGTTTACATTCTCCCACGGAATGATGGAAAGAGAGAAATATATATATAGAGATATCTAACATTGGTGTAAGCATAATTTTTGCCATAACTGAAGACTTACTTTTTTCTTAATTTTTTTTTTTTAAGTTCCCAATATTCAGCCTGTTTCTTCCTTCTGAAATTGATAATTTATTCAGATGGTACACAATGTGTCACTTATATGGAAGAGAAAGATATTCCAGCCCGTTCTTTGAGAAAACCCTATCACAACATCTGACTGCCTAAACCCTTGATTCTCCCAAGAAATGGATCACAGTCTGTGACATAATCATCATGAGAGGGCATTGTGGTCAAGTGGTTAAGGCAGTGGACTTGTGATCTAAGGATTACAGGTTCGAGTCCTGGCCAGATCATTGCGCTGTGTCCTTGGGCAAGGCACTTTATCTCCATTGCCTCTCTTCACCCAGGTGTATAAATTGGGACTTGCGAGGTAACTTGTAAATATAGTTGCGTGCGCCGGTTTGTGGCTGCACCGTATGGGAAGTCCCCCGGGGGACACGTGGCTGTGGTGCCCCAGGAGAGATTGTTTGAATTGTGCACACTTTGGTGTGTAGGTGTGACAAGTTACCAATGACCAGGGTTAAGTTATGATGTCGTGTGAGAGGGCCTTGGCCCTGAACAAGACCCTAAACCTAAAAGTAATGGTAGATGTTCTCAAAGGTTTCAACATCCATTTATGTTTGATATGTTTCTTAGCCATTAATGTTCATCCAAATGTAAGATGCTGTAACATCATGTGAGCTGGTTCACAAAAGAGTAGTACTCCACCCCCCCCCCCCCCACCAGTATCCAGGGTGCTAACGTTCCGGTAGTGAGTGACTTCAAACATGAACACCAAATATGACAGAAAAACAATCACTGGTAGGTGGTGTTTGTACACAACTGTTATTTGTAAAGAACTACTATTTACAGAAGAAATGGAAATATTTCCTCTTTTTATATACAACTGACATGAAAATCAATGTTCAATAATAGGCAACATGTGCCCAATATGCAACATTCGTTATCTGTTAGATAATACCCAACATGCAACACTCCGTATCTGCCCCGTATCTACCCAAAATGCGACGCTGGCTTGACGCAATGTACTGTACTTCTTGGTGAGATTAAACCGAGAGAACTCCAGTTGAATTTGCCAGAAGATGATTTGCTGTTTGTCCATCACGGTGTTACAGATGGCATTATAGTATTAAAGTATTGTTTCAACCCATTGGTTGTTCTAAGTTTACCCCCAAAGATTGGTCACTTTGCCAGTACCAACCATATCCATCCAATTGTTGAGTGTGACCCCAAGGCATCTTTCTATCACTAAATTCATTTATACAAATAAATTTCTTGATAATTTCAAAGGACACATCTTCCACGTAACACTAGGATAATTGACAAGGTAGACATCTTCAGCTTAAAACACTTTAGCCAGGATATTGGATTTCGTGTCTTTTAGACCGAGTCACTTCAATCTTCCATCTTATATGGATAAAACATTTAGGTATTCCTAATGCACAATTACTAACAAAGTAAAATGCAATACAGAATACTCTGTGTATTAACAAAAAAGCCAATTGTAATGAAATTTGTTTTCATTTGGAAACCTCAAGAAACGTGTATCTGTTGTCATTAGTTACTGTTACAATGATGATGATAAAAGATTTAAATTTACACTTCTTCTTTCTTTCAACAACAATTTAATGTCAAATGCAGCTTACAAAGTCCCTACACAAAAGTGACATTAATACTAAGGGACATTAATAATAAACCCCCCCCCCCTTTAAATTTTACGGTCATGGAAAGGATATGTTGTACGTTGCATACCCTTACTGAGAGATAAGAATATACTACAGTGAACCACAAAACTCTTGGAAGCGACTGAACACAAGTTAGCTCGTTTTCGTTAATACATAGCTAATCCTTGCTTTAATATACAGACAGTAACATGTTGCAATAACGTCTCT
>KN890088.1:0-10063 GCA_000934455.1 Apostichopus parvimensis
GTATTCTAGAGACCAAAGTCGATGTTTAACAAAAATGACAGAAACCTGCCTACAGCTAGAATGCAACTCTATGTATCCCCTAGCTGCAAATAAAGGCTTTATTTAGGCAAAGTACATAGACCATGCCCTTCTATGCAACAATACTATGGACATCATAGCAACAGATTCTTGCAAAGAGAAATTGCAATTGAAAATAAAAACATACCCAATATATTTGTGAATAATACTAGTCTACTATAGGTAAGGCTGCTACTGATTAAATTCTGCTTTAGTAATCAAAAACATTTGAGCACAAACTGGTCCGGCTTGTTCAAGAAGCTAAGCATATTATTTGCTTGCCAATAAGAAACAAACCATACAGTTAAAATGATGACTGCAAGAATTTGCTGAAGAGTGTGCATGGTTCACCAAAAGCCAGAAATGTCAGATACTGGTACTAGTCTCTACCCCAAACTGCACTTTCTCGATACTGCTTGATAATGAAAAGGTAAGTCATCAAGTGCCTGAGTAGGCTTGGAAGAGTAATTCCTCTGTTCTTCAGAATAGCAACTCCTACTTGAGAGTAATACAGTAACTCCTGCAAATTTTAGGTCAAGACGCCACATAATGATCATTTCCCTTATCATAACAGAAGGGAATGAAATCAAAGTCATTGCACATGAGATAATGAGCCAAATAGTACAGTACTGTCACTCCACACCAGCAGCATGTAATTCAAGTTTGACTTTTCGGTCCTTCAAATTCTGGGAGTGTGACTTAACAGTATTTAACATCTACATTTAAAGATCTGCTTGCATCAAACTACCATCAAACCACAAAAAATGTTTTTCAAAGAAATGTCCTGAAATTTGGCACATATTGTAAACTACAAACAATTTCATGCATATAACATAAATATTTATTAATAATGCCATTTTGACAACTCCCTTGTTTCCTCTTCTTCTGACCTAAAAACCCCCAACAACCTGGGAACAGTTGGTATGATAAAAGGTTAACTTTTAAGTGTTCCATATATCCTTTCCCTGTGTTATACAATGGTGGCTGTACTTGTACATCTTCTTACCATCTTTACTTTTAACCTCCACAGCCATATATCCTAAATAGCAAAAAATCACGACAATATAATGATACAATTTAAGCTCTACTGACTTCTTAAGTTTGCTATTGGATCTACAAGGTAAAGTTTTTACGAATGTGCAATGATGATGGATTTCTCCTAGCTTTAAAGTTGTTTTGCTTCAGATACTTATAGCCCCAATTCTACTTGCTCAACAGAATTTTAAAACACACTGCATCAAAGTGACTTAGGTTAAGTATAAAACCAGGGAGTTGTTAGGGAGGAGATACATGCACATAAACCCTTGAAGTATCAGCGTTTCCGCCTAGGTTAACACAAAAATGTACAATCGTAAAACTCTCTGCATGCTGGGTAGGAGAATTTGCCACCGGTCTTATTGTCATAACTTCCACTGCAGTAGCACCATGCAATATCAGCTTTAGTGAAAGTTTCCACAGAAGTCATAGACATATCCCAAACAGTAGAAAAAATGCCAATAGGCCAATAGACCAAATAGACCAATTGCCAAAAATGCCAATAGACCAATAGTATTATGGTGTACATTAACTTCATGTGTTCCTTCACCTAGCCTTCTGTGTTAAATGTTAGTTTGTACTGATAGGCACTGTTGCTGCCATGTTTGAATGTCTAATTGTTAATTGTAATGACATTATCAAACACAACTTTAACCCACACAATCTCTACAAAAATGAGCATACATTACTGTACACCATCCTATTAATTACTCCAAGTTTTCTCTTCTAATTGATATATTTAGTATGTATATTTACACCAAGTGATTCATGATACCACTGAATATTTATACATTTTTGACCTCAGTGAAGTATTCAACATTAGCATAACATAATCCTGACAGTCTGCAGTTCCATGAAATTCCAAGGTTTACGAAAAGACCAAGTGGGATTCTACTTTTATTTTAAGCTGTAAGGTATTATATCAAGGCTGGCTATACACCTCAATGTTTGACACCTCAATGTTTGACACAATTTTCTTATTTCGGGAGAAAGTTACCTATCCTGCATCAAGGAAGATAGCTCAAGTGTAAAGCTATACCAATGGACAAATTTTGTTGAATTTTACTTACTTACTGGAACTATAATGTAAAGTTTAATGCATGTATGTTGTTAGAGAATTTCTTCTTGTTTAAAGTGGTTTCACTTGATATATTCACAGCTTCAATTCTAACAGCATCAAAATGACACATAGTGTAAGCATAAAGCTATACCAAACAGAAAATTAAGAAATGGTGCTGCTACCATTGGCTTCAAGAGAACAGTGCGGACCTCTGCAGCTCAGTTGCAGTACATCATCATTATCAAACATGAACTTGAAAGAAGATCTCTTTGCACTGTGAGAACACAATAGTATTTATTGTTGCAGTACCAGGCTTTCAATAACCCACTCCGATAGAGTCGGCTATGGACTAGCCCTCTGTGTGATCAGTTTGAACCTTGAAGATGAAATACTGTAGCACCATATAATATGAATATTCCTTTCAATGGATGTTTTTACTTAGGATGCTGAAAGACAATTGCAAATTCCTATATAAGCTAAGTGTGAGTGTGCAAATTTGATTAGCCCTCACATATGATCAAATTGGAATACACCAATGTGAACCACTCAAAGGTAAAACTGCATCTGTTTCTACATTGTACTTACTGGTAATGTTGCAAAATTATTCACAGATTTAGATTGAACTGGCATGGAATTGCTGTCTTCTGCCTCATCACTGAAGCTAAGTGTTTGCAGTTTTTTAATGTACTCCTCGTCTAAATCTGGAAAAAAACATTAATAATAAAGCAACCAGTAATATTAAACCCACTTGCATAAGCTCTGTCAACAGCAATGCAACACTTTTAATTTATGTAGAGATTAAGAGGCGAGACTAGGTTTTCATACTCAGACCCAGATAATGTGGAGGAACTACCATTGCAATTCAGTCCAGCATTAGAAAGGACAAACAGGAAGAAGTCTAAAGAGTCTCATAAACTAGATTGCAACATAATTTGGAACATTGTCAAAAAAAGCATCACAACAAACCAAGTTTCATTTCACAATTAACATTTGGTGGAACTTGGAAGCCATATTTCAAGGAGTAACAAAGTAAACATTATTGGTTACAAAATGTATGTGGAACTGGCCAGATGTAGTATGAAAGTTGTTTCCAAAAACCAGAGTGGATAAAACTGTTTAGGATGGCACCAGCCCACAGGGTATCAATTTCTTAAGGAGTACATCTTGGGAATTTGAAATGTTTCCAGAAAAGGAAAGGGTTTTTCTATGAGCATGCCCAGAATTTAGGGTTAAATTGTGTTCCTCCCTGATGATACAGGGATAAAACATCAAACAATGTTGTAGCTGGCTCTGAGATTGACTGAACAACAAGATAAGGACAATAAATGAACCAAGTACATAGAGAACACATACCTCCCAATACTGGCAAGAAACTAGGCTCTAACAACTAACCTGCCTAACACATGACCACCAAGGGAGGGAAAACATGAATTACATGAACAAGTTACATGTTATAAAAGACAAGGAATGATGAGGAGGGACATACCAACAAAAGTGCTTGTGTACTCAATAAGGTGATTTACATACCAAATAAGAAGTTCATTCACCATGTATTTTTTAGTCACTGTGATTACACAAGCTAAGCAAAGCTCATCAGCTTCTTTGGTCAGAAATGCCTAAATGCATTTCCACTTTTGTGTTTATTTAAAGCCAACTTACGTTACCCTTATCAACATAACAGTACAAAACAAGTACATGAGCTATTGTATGGTGGGTACCAATTCCTGTATCAAACACAACATATTTTATCATTTAAAGACATGTTAACTACATAATATTATCAGCATTTTATAATTTATTACTTACCGAGTGCAATTTCAATATTTTGATAATTTTGTTCTACCTATTGAATGTTTTTTCTAACACTGACAAACAGTGCAGACCTGACTTCACAGGGGAGATATCCAAGCCATGCCTGGGGCTGTCATTTTGTAAAACTTTGATGTCATAGAGCCACTAGGGTCTAAAACCTGTTACTTTCTCTGTTTTTGTTTACATATTTTCAAGGTAGAATATTAAACAGTTTTGCAACTGAAACCATTGCCATCACTAGGTCATGTTTAAAAACTTTGATAATTGTTGATTTAGCATTTGCAAAATATACTTCCATTACAGAAAATACAAACATGTAGTATTAAACAAAGAAAGATATATAAAACTTGACACACAAGTACTTCAATAGTGTCATATTCAGACTCGCACAAGATCTGACCTGTGTACAAGGAGCATTAAATCTGTGATATCACCTAAGAGGTAAAATACTTTCCTAGCTAGTTTAGGAGGCTGTTCATCACAGTTATAGACCTATGATAAAGATTCTGTCTGCTTTAAGTTCAAGTTGGCAAAACAGCATTTCTCAAAAGACAACAGTAGACTGTCAGTCCTATATGGCAACTTCAATAGTCCAGTACCATAATCCTTTGAGTTTCTGTACATAATTTTCTTCATAAATTCAGCTCGTCTTCTTCCAAACTCCTCAGTTCTTTGGGGTAGACACATTTGCTGCAAGGTTTAGTATACTGACAAATAGTCGTACAGTTACTTGATATCACTTCAATAGCATTTATAAAGTTGCAATAATGCAAGAGTTTATAAATGCAATTTCCATATTGTTTAAGGTCTGTTTTTGATCACTGGTTTGGACATTTTACCACTTGTATAAAAGTAAAGTTAACAAGAGCAACAAATCAACCCTGTTGCTATTGTGCCATCACAAAAATATAACCTCACCTGTCCCATTATCATCCTCAACTGAACCAATAACTTCTATTGCATCCAGTTCAGCATAGTATGCAAGATGCTTTGAATAAATGATGAGACGTAAAACACTGTAAAGAAAGATGGAGAGAACCCTTCATAGGATTGTCATCCAAATGTGTCCTATATTGCTGCAAGGCTTGTGCATCAATACTAACCCTACATCCATGTATCTACATTACAAAGTTTATTTCAAGGCAATTTTGAAGAATGCTGTAATTTGAACTTTCTTGACAGCAAAATGAGTGACGCTATCACTCCAGGTGAGTAGACATTAATTCACTTTAATTTAAAACATGATTTCTCTTAATAAAAAGGTTTCATGAAAACTGAACTTTGAGCATATTACAATGAACAAATGATCCAAAAGTATATTGTATGGCCAGATCGTCATTGTCCCCTCAAAACATCAGATCACTCACCAAAAAACCTTAAATGCATAATAACAATAGATTGAACAGAATATGCTAAGCAACAATTCATGGCAGCTTGCCTTCACAAAGAAAATCTTGTCATCCAGCTACCCATACCACACCATACAACTCATGACACAAGATCACTGAATGTATATAAAACGGCAATATCTTTAATATAAGAAATTATTATTACCTATTATTATTACTACTGATGGCACATTTATAGAGAAGAACTCACTTGATAGCAATGGGAACATGTTTAATATTTGGTTCAAATATTATTGCTTCATGCCTGCTCTCAAACTCTGGATCTTGTGACCACAGTTCATACCACCTGCAAGGTAATAAACAAATAAAGATCAAGCTTCTTATTGGTTCTTGAAAAGGAGGTATAGGTCTTTTGGCAACAGGATAACATTTTTCCAAGAGTCAACAACATTGTAGGTAAGGAGGAATCCTACAATTTCATAGTCTATCATATCGTTTTCGTTGTCAATATAACAAATTCTTTATTGACACTTCTCATAGTTTTTCCACAGAAATTCTTTCCCGCATGTCAGAATCTATGAAAAGTAGTGAAGCTTTCAAATCAAATATCAACATTCTAAACAGATTCTGCCATATTTGCTGCATCACTTAAATGGATATTACTGTGGCTGATGTTTATTGCATAACCAGAAAATTTGCCTTTTGAATTGTTACAATGCCACTGAAATTGAGATAATTGATTATGAAACGGAGTGGGCCATCATCCATTAGAACACCAATGGGAGTTATGGAATCCAATGAATGGTTCCTGAGATATTGTGTTAAGAAGCTAAGCCTAACACATGTACACACACGCACACACACACACACACGCATACACATACACCATCGCATCTGTTTCTTCTGTCTCTGGCAAGGAATCAAATATGCATAATTAGGTCAAAACCACATCCCTATAGCAATTTACAAGGGAAATTAAATTTCAAATTTGGTGTTACTTTGCAAATATATCTGGCAACAACACAGCAAATGACATCATCATGGCAATTCAGCTGAAATAACTAATTTGTAAATAGGAAAATATTATTACAAAAGGTTGCATTTTGATGGAATTCTGAGTACAGAGGACATTGGCAGCTAAGCAAACATTTGAAATATATCACACTCAAGGAGGATTATAACAGGAAAGTACAAAAGCATTTGAAAAACATTTACCCTTTTGGACATCACCAACAATCTAATGAGATTCACTCCAGAAGAATCAAGGGTTTAGCCAATCAAAACAGTTTTCATTCAATCAACAATACTCTGAGTTAGGGACAAGATCTTAGTGTGAATATCTTGTTTCTATCAGATAAAGGTTAGGAAGTGTTCATACTTTCAGTTCAAGAGTGAAGCATGATATGGGAGGACAGAACACTACCAGATAACATTGGAAAGTTGTCCCAACTGGCTGTACAATCAGTTTCAGATTTTGCATTGGTATCCGTATATGATTATCTTTATGCCAAGTCACTGACCAGACTTGACTGACTCAGAATCAACTCAGCAACATAAATGACTTGACTTGACTCAGTAACTAACAAGAGCTCAATGGGCACTATGGTTCCTTGTTTAGTGGAATTTTAAGCTGTTGTATGTCATCACCCAAAATCAAAATATGTATGCCCACATGTACAATCTATTAACCAACAACTGTATTCCAAGTTTGGATATAATCTGATCAAAGGTTGTGGAGTTATTGCAGTTTTAAAATTTTGGTACCACCAAAAGAAATTGAGCTCGATAAGATTTTGTCCATAAATGGTCCCAAATATAATTGGCCCAGACAAAGTGGCTCAAAAATATATTTGCCCCCAGAAATTGAACCCCAAAGATGGGGACCCAAGTGATCCTAAAAGTACTGGGCACCACAAATTCAGGCCCAAAGAATGTGTCCCAAATGCATTTGCAGTGGAAATCAAATTTGGGCCCACCCGGCCCAAAAATGTGCCCATATTTTTTGGGCCCACATAGTTTCAAAAAATAGGCCTTCATGTACCAATTATTAACTAACAACTGTATTATTGCAATGTAAAGAGTTTTAAGTTTGACTTCATAACCTCATTAATATTCATAAGGTCCACGCCAATAATGATATGGCACACTTTCTCACTATAATACATCTACATGCCAAGTTGACAAATATCCATTACTTCGTTATTGAGGTATCGCAGACCCAAGCAAGTGTCACAGACGCACACACACACACACACACACACACGCACGCACAGTCGCACACACGCCAACCTGACTGCATAGGTTCATTTGCTTCCAGAAATGACTGAGTCAAAAACAAAGAGATCATCTTGACTTGACTCCAACTCGCACATCACTTGACTTGAATCTGACAACTACTCCAATAGCAGGGACTTAAATCTCCAATGGAAGCAACAGAAAATTCAGTACAACTACATGTAACAACAGAAGTACATATACATGTACATGTAACAACAGAAGCCAGAAAGCCTGTTGACTTAGTGATTCCTTGCCACATTTTGCATAAGAACATTAAACAGTAAACTGCAAACAAGATTTTCAGGTATTGGCCATTACTGCCCCAAGTGATCAGCAAGGTTCGTGCACAAATGCAGACTCACCTATCAACTTATCTATCAAGTTCAAAGCTCATCCAAACCTTACTTTGGCAGTTATCACATTTACAAGGTTTGCAGATATTTTACTTCTGTTGACTTCAAATGAACTTTCACTTCCACAAATTTCCTTAGAATTTTTGTATACACCAAAGGAATCTACATACCAAGTAATAACTGCAACAAGCTGCACTTTTAAGTTATCATATTTACAGTGTCTTCAGATTTAACCTCTGTTGACCTCAAGTGACATTTGACCTCTACCAATTTCGATGGAATTCTTGTACTCACCAACTTGGATGTTGATCTTAAGTATGAAGTTCAATAAAAATGTACTTTTTGACTTATCGTGTTTACAAGGTTTAGAGCTATGTTGACCTCAAATGACATTTATACCATCCACCAATTTCAATAGTGTATTTGAACCAATGGGGATCTACATAACAACTATGAACTTCAACCATGATGTACCTTTTGAGTGATTGTGTTTTTCAGTTTCCAGATTTTGACCGTTATTGACCCCAAATGACCTTGACCTCTACCTCATCAAGCTGGATATCAAGCATGAACTTCAGAAAAGATAAGGTTTTCAGACATTGACCTCTGTTGACCTTTAACCGTCACAGAAACAAATAGGGTCCTCTTACTCAATAAGACAGATCTACAGACCATGTATGAAGTTAATCCACCATGAACTTTTTGAGCTTTGTATAAGGTTTGTAAGTGGTGTGCAACAGCTTGGCCTTTCTACTCAGTAGCTCAGTTCATGATTGGGATAGACAATCAAGATTTTGCTAATGTTGCTTCTAGTGTAGATCTTATTAATAATCCGGGTACCCAGGTACCCACCCGACGCGATACTACCTGGTTCCTAATTTATTACCCGAATCCTACGCAAAGTATGATTTTTTTTTTTTCCGCAAACCGATGGTTAGGCAAGATTTTCCTATTGACTTAGTGTGGTTCTAGGCTACCATGTGGTCGAAGATAACAGCTATAATGAAAGTATTCCATAGATATCTAATGACCGGGTCCCAATTTCAGCGAATAAACAGATGGTTAGGCTAGATTTCCCCATTGACTTAGTGTGGTTTGAGGCTACCATGTGGAAGAAATTGAATTAATTCTCACAATTATTAATTTCATTCGTTTATTTCATTGAAGGAAAGCCTGACACAAGGAAATTTATGAGATGTTCCTAACAGATTATAGACGGGATAGCTAAAAACTAATAATCGCAAGGCTTTTACTAAACGTTTATTCCAAATGCGATCAAATTGCAGGAATCGCGCAATCCCGCGGGTAATGCGAACCCTGGGCCTCCATAATAGATAATAGTAGTAAAAACTGTTTAAGACTAAATTGGATATTTGTATGGTCTAATCCAATACAGGTGGAGAGCAAACATAAGCAGACATAAACAGCAAACATTAGCAGCAATCATAAGCAGCTGCGGCAGTGCGATGTTAGTAGCGATGTTAATCATATGAAGTTATTAACAATTTAAGGAAAGAAACAAAAGCAAATAGAAATTATTGAGGAAGGTTTAATACCTTATCTTACACCTATTTGAACATGAAAACATTGTCAGTGCAGAATATAATTCCTTTAGTATAGCATCCAATATGTAATTTCTTGAAAATCGCGATATACGAGAGTTAACAAAAAAATTTCGAGTACCCGGATACCCAACGGGTAACGGCTCTCGGGTACCCGGTTCCCGATTTTTAGACCTGTGTAAACACTAATCTATAACAGCCATTTCCTGTTAACTTGAAGAATGA
Organism: Apostichopus parvimensis; assembly: GCA_000934455.1. NCBI lineage: Eukaryota > Metazoa > Echinodermata > Holothuroidea > Aspidochirotida > Stichopodidae > Apostichopus > Apostichopus parvimensis. Next base: position 9,731 of record KN890088.1, read on the forward strand.
TTTCAAGTCAGTTAGTGATGATTCTTCACATTAGATTATAATACCCAATTGAATGATTGCCTTTTCACAGTGTATTGTATTTCCAAAGGAAATTTCTGGAGAAATATTATTTCTATCAGGACTTACCGTACATCATTGCATTCACCGTTTGTAGAATATGGAACCATTGCACCATATATCTGTATAACAGGTTGAGGGTTATATGTCTCATAAATTTTGATCTGCTCTGGAATAACTGGTGTTTCCAATTTTACGTCTGAAAAAGGAAGTGCAGATTTCTATGACATCATTTTCAAGCTTCTCCATGTCACGACTGCTCCAATAAAGTTGCAT
>KN890090.1:22061-32117 GCA_000934455.1 Apostichopus parvimensis
ATTAAGTCATCAACAACCCTGCTCAATTAAGTCATCAACGACCCGGTTCAATTAAGTCATCAAAGACCCTGCTCAATGAAGTCATCAACGACCCTGTTGAATTAAGTTATCAATGACCCAGTTGAATTCAGTCATCAACGACCCTGCTCAATTAAGTCATCAACAACCCGGCTCAATTAAGTCATCAACGACCCTGTTCAATTAAGTCATCAAAGACCCTGCTCAATGAAGTCATCAACGACCCTGTTGAATTAAGTTATCAATGACCCAGTTGAATTCAGTCATCAACAACCCTATTCAATTAAGTCTTCAACAACCCTGCTCAATTAAGTCATCAACGACCCTGCTCAATTAAGTCATCAACGACCCGGTTGAATTAAGTCATCAATGACCCTGTCCAATTAAGTCATCAATGACCCTGTCCAATTAAGTCATCAACGACCCTGTCCAATTAAGTCATCAACAACCCTGTTCAATTAAGTCATTAACAACCCTATTCAATTAAGTCTCCAACAACCCAATTCAAGTAAGTCTTCAACAACCCTGTTCAATTAAGTCTTCAACAACCCTGTTCAATCAAGTCTTTAACAACCCTGCTCAATTAAGTCATCAACGACCCTGCTCAATTAAGTCATCAAAGGACTTGCTCAAGTATTCAAAAAGTAGGTCAGTTTGGTATTTTGATCATTTATAGCCGAAAGCTACATTCAGATAGCACATTGGGTGCAGATGAAGTAGCATTTGTTTTCTGTGACCTTTGATCCTTATCATTTTCAAATCAAACTGTTAAAATGAAAGCTGCTTTATCAAAGAGAAAAGACAACTTATAGATAATGTATTCTAGGTAAATACCTTTGTCATCTTTGTTTCGTTGATAAGACTTGTTTTGCTACCAGCATACATCATGTTCAATTCTGGTTTCAGACCTAGACACAAAGACATATAAAGAAAATATTGATATTGAAAAATTATAAAAGAAAATAAATATTGATTCTGCACAAAAAAAAGAGGTTTCTTTGATTCTGACTATATGTGAAAGCATACATGAGCTTATTTGCAATATGCTAATGGAATTATGCCAATATAATACACCCGCCTATGTAACTAATATGAAGGAAACCTCCATGATATTCCCATGATATTGAAAATGAAAGTAATATTACTTTTTACCGACCTTTGTTCAGACAGCTAACTAAATAAAATAGTGATAAAGCAGTTTTCATCATCAATAAAAACAGAAACAACCTGTGAAGGAACTACTATCACTGACTGTGTACATATATGAATCTGTTCAGATCTCTTATACGGCAGAGCAGAGCCAACAATTGCTGCATGTATGTTTATTATTCCACAATAGTTTTATTATAATGTTCCACAGTCAGTAACATCTGATAGATTTAGCACAGAGACAACACTGCTTTTAATAACTCATCCGCTCGTAAATTATATATTCTCTGTTTCGATGTGAGTTGAAGTAGAAAGAATTATGAGGAACTAGGAAGTTATGCAGACCGTAATTAACCTATGCCGATGATGACAAAACTTTAATTCAGTATAAATGTGACTATACCAAAAACTGATAGTAACATTGATGCATACAGCAGAGATGGTGCACTACTTTGGCAAGTATTGTAAAGCCAAGTGGACATACTGTAACCATGGTAACTACAGCTGACCATACTGTACCAATTTCTTTTGGCACACATTCCCTCTCTACCACAAGTGAATTGACTTTGTGTGTAAATCTGCACTGTTCTTGAGGGTAGCAACCCCACCTTAAAGTGGCCACATGGAGCAGGTTAGTTTCATGTTTAGGATGTTACTGTAGGACAATCGAATAGACAGAGTTAATGGGAGTTACAGGACAATAAAACAGTTTTAAAATCCAAAATATATTCTCCTGTCGTAGTTACATGTTTTGTTGTACAGCATGCTTCCTTAATACAGTGTAAAGCAATCAGAGCCTTACGATTATAAATTCAGAGATAAACAGAAAAATAAATACTGGGATCACGTGAATATAGAGCTATTTAAAACACAACTAGGAATAATTTTTTTCTTCTTCCATCTCTCAGGATGAGATATCACACTTACCAGGTGGTGTGACATAGATGAAACAGAGAGGGTAAGATATCCGGCCATCGCTGTGTGTGTTCTTATAGATATAAAGGGCGTATCTAGGTTCGTGGGCTGGAATCTCCTCTTGTAACTCCTCGAGTGAAAGATCCTAAACAAAAGAAATTCCAGAGAATTAGAATCAAATCTGATCTAGCATTTTTCCTAGATACAAAAGAAAAGATGAATCATATTTACACAGCTAGTTTACGATATCATCAGGGCTTAATTAGGGTATATTCTCAAAATTGTTCCAGGGTCAGTAGCGTTGATTTATATGACAAGCTTTGTTTTTCTCATCATATATGTATTTTGTATCATACATTATGCAGCACGAATTGATTATTGAAAACATAAATTTGCTAAAGACTCAATTTCATGGTCACTCATGTGACCCAGAATGATTTGGTAGCTGCCATACAGATTGGCTTTGCAAACTTGAACAGATTACTTCATAAGTCCGACAAATTTGGGCATAATTTATGAGCCATTGTTTCTTTGATATTCAGAAGATAATGAGATGTCTGGTAAAAGCAAAACAGGCAATGACACAAGCATATTAATGCTCACACCATGGACGATGAATAAATCATTTAATTTTAAAAAGTTTAAAAAGTCTCGTTTTTACTCACTTCATACAATTCATCCACAATAATCGTCAAGTTTGCTTTATCAATTTTCACTGAAATGAAGGAAAGAACAAAAACAATTCAAAATTTGGTTGAGGACCAAGATGAAGAAGATGATGGTAGGTTGGGCACTTTTAAAATTTGATCATCTTCATTTATACATTATAAACACAACCTACTGTAATATCAAATTACCATCCTATCAGCTTACAGTGGAAGTGAACAAACAAGGGCTAATTTTCTGATGAATGCTGGTACTTTGCCATGGTTACATATTTGAATTGATGACATTACACCCATGGGTCTCTGTGTAGTCATACTTTTAACAGTGCCAAAAGAGAGTGCAAAATATTATATAAAAGAAATCTTTGCCACAATAAGTAAGGCCTCAATTGGACGTCAAGAAAGATTTCTAACTCATGTCTAATCCAATTAATGTGTCAAATTCATTGTCATTGCATTATCAAAAAATAAATATATGAAAAAAACGCATCAAATTATCACTGACATTTCTTTAATTGATACATCCTGAATGTAACAAAAACTGTGAATGCAATGTGTACGCAATGGTACTTACACAGTAGAGCACAGTTTGTTGTTGTCTGCCTGCGTTTGAACGCTTTGATCTGTTTCTTGGCATCCTCACTAACATCACAGACATTCACGTCATCTGCTCTGGCATCTGACTGAATGAATAAAACATGGTAAACATGTTTATCGTAGCTGGTAGAAAGTGTCATGTGGTGAGATATCATGTCATATCATGAGATGTCATGTGGTGAGATGATATGATGTCTCCCTTTCCCACCTACAGTAATAAACTTGGAAGGCCAAGTCGGCACTGCAGCTCTGTACGATGAAATGGGTCAAGTGACTGTAATAGACTATGAGTTGAGTAATTGTGTGACTAATTATCAAAATCTACTGATTAAATAGTTCATGATCAACTTATGCTCCACTCCTTAGAATAAATCTGAATTTGTAGGTGATTAATTTGTAATCTGCTGCAAAAAGCAATGTTTGCATACATGTTTTTTTTTGGTTTTTTTTTAAATCAATACAGTTTATCCAATAATGTTGGATTAATCAAAGTTGGATACTGGTAAAACTGATATCTGCAGAACACTTTTACATGCAAATGAATACCTCAAATTTATGAAAATTGCATAAAAAATTCACATCAAATTTTCAAAACACCTACTTCTTTTTATACTTTGTGGCCATAGTATGATATGTGTTAATTTGAGTGTCACATGATTGTATGTACCTGCCTATAGAGTGATTGGTACCAATTCTGTTCCGGTCACAGTATCGTTCACCTTGTTTGATTGCACAACACACATCAAGAACAATTAACATATATATGCTATTCCACACTACTCAAAACATGTAGTTCTAAGAGCATTGACAACATCTAAATCAATATCGCAAGCTTCATGTACACTGTATAGACAAACCTTCCTGGTCAGAAAATGCGACCTAAACGGTAAATTTTAAAATGCTTAGAGTGCTCATCACATTAAAAGTTTTAGAAGCACATCCAACTCTTTTCAAAGCCGTCTTCATGGTTTCCATCCTCTGAAGTCTCTTAAGTGAACAAAACCATGGCCAGTTGTCTGACAAACCGCAAATCACACTTGTGCTTTAAGGCATGCTTCAAATCATCCATATGGTAACTTCTTTGACATAAAAACTGTTACCGGACAGTATATTGGTAGGCATACCTTGAATAACAAAATCCTGTGCAACCAAAGGTGAAGACACTTTACAATCAAATCATTATCTTTCTTTAATTGAAGTGCTAAGGTTGTGAACGAATTTGGGTCCTTCTGTGAGTGTGATACTTGCACTCTTTGGCACACTATTCTTTTCACTCAGGTTAAAGACCCAAGGCCATGTGTATTTTCTGATGTTTATGTCTCGTGATCAAAGATCATATAAATCAAAGCGAGTGGCGGGTAACTACAAAATTGCAAATGTAAGTCGCATTAGCCTTGATGAGGCTCTTAAACTCCAAAAGTAAAAAAACTCCAAAAGTCACAAAGTAGGATTAATATTTGGCATAACTTTTTTTCTAATAGGGTTGTGAATGAGTGGAACGGTTTGCCTGAGAAAGTTGTACTTGCAAGTAGTGTCAATGGGTTTAAGAATGCTTTGGACAAGCACTTTAAGCATTGTAATCGGGTCTGAGTGTTTGTGTCTTCAGTTTCTTTTTATCCTCTCCTATAGGGTCCTTGATGGGGACTTGAGTGTCCTTCCTGATCCTTTTTGTCTACTAAACTAAACTAAACTAAGGCTTAAAGGCATTGAAGACTCGCCCCAAACCGCGTGCGGCCATCTGAAAAAGTTAACTTTCTGTTGCTTGCAAGTGACGTTTGTTCGTTTTGTTCGTGTTCGTTTTGTTCTACAAAATGCAGACAGTAATGAAACGTGGTACCTTGTTATCTTTAGCTGGACCTAAGTTGTTCATCGCTGTATCGTTAATACACTGTGCTGTGAGTATTGACCGCAGCTGTATATACTGACTGTACACTAGTGTCTAATTACCGACGGTAGCAAGCTGTGAGTGTATTTTCTGGGATCGATGGTGGTGTCCAACACTTCTGTTACATCTCATTCGAAACGAGGTCATATAACCGGCATTAGACGTTTCTTTTTGCGCGAGTCTTCACACCCTTTAAACTGAAAGTAAAGGTCTTACGCCCATTATAGTTCAAGTTGGGCATACTTTACTGTATGTATGTATGTGAGAAGGTACTCAAGGCCTCGCGTTGACTAAGTTGTTTCTTTTTGAAAGCAAGAGTTTCACCCCGGATTCAAACTAAAATGTATATTTTCTATAGAGATGGGGTGATGAACTTACCATTTTTTTTTTCGTCGACGGATCTGCTGTGCACTAGTGAATTCAGTAAGTCAGTGATGATTCCTCTAGCTCTTTGTACTGTACACTTGCGTTGGCTACTGTATGTGAACGACTTTTCTGTGAACAACCCGGAAGTGGATTACAATTTGACTTCGCGGTAAGTTAACCCGTGATTGCGCAATACTGTTTAGCACATTGTTTCACGTGGATTTGTTTGGGACCAAGGCTTGAACAATGGTGGTTGAACGATCGGATCCTTCATTCGTTGATCTTAACTTTTAAGCCGATGTGTTTGATTAATTTCTTACAATTGAAACCAATTCCCTTGTGCAGTCGACTTGGATCTCCACTGCTGAAGTCACATTTTCAAAATATTATTCTCAGGATTCAACTGATGTTTCGCGTAAACGGTTCACAGGGTAGGGTCTGTATGCAATTTTTACTAGTTTCTCACCTACTGTACTGTAATGTATATTGTAATTATCATCATTAAATTGCATATATCGGAAATGTCACATAGCAGTATGTGTCTTTCTTACTTCATAATAAGTTTGCCCATGGGCTAATTAAATTTAAATATAGTACATTTTTGTGTGAATTTATTGCATATTTTAGTTAGAACGTAATCAATTGTACAATCCCATGCTCATAGTCATACTTCCAAGTGCACCTAAGGCTTAAACTAGAGAGATCTTGTGGGTATATTGATGATGATGTACTGGACTTCTTCTGTGCGCATAGATTATGTATAAGGTGCAATGGTGATGTACCTCTGTATATGTTATGCTGTACTACTGTTAAAGGCACTGAAGACTCGCCCCAAACCGCGTGAGGCCATCTGAAAAAGTTAACTTTCCGTTGCATGCAAGTGACATTTAGTTCGTGTCGCTACAAAGTGCAGACAGTACAGTAATGAAACGTGATACCTTGTTATCTTTAGCTGGACCTGAGAGGTCCATCGCTGTTTGTACACTATGCTGTGGGTATTGACCGCAGCTGTATGTACTGACTGTACACTAGTGTCTAATTACCGATGGTACAGTAGCAAGCTGTGTGTGTGTATTTTCTGGGATTGATCGTGGTGTCTAACACTTCTGTTACACCTCATTCAAAACAAGGTCAGATTACCGGCATTAGACGAATCTTTCTTTCGCGAGTCTTCACACCCTTTAAATTACTGACATACCCGTATGTTGGAGTCTCTTATAAGCCATGACTAAATGAAGTCCTGTAAATTTGATTTAAATTAATTGTGTCTCAATCTTTGCGATGCTTTATTTTTTCTTTAAGAGTTGCCTACTACTCATTGTCATCTCTGTTTAGCATGTACTGAGAAGAGTATTCTCAATGGCCACAATGTAAAAGTTAGATGTCTGGTAAGACTAGATAATTACGATAGAAGAGAGACTCATAGAGGATTGACGTGTAGCTGAATCGTGTTTATTGAAAAGCAGGTTTACAGAGTCTGTGTAGAACCACAGAGAAAGTAATAAAGAGTTTGTTAAGAGTATGATTATGTTACACACAAGTACTGTACATGGATCCTGTGCAAAAATGGTTTTTGCAATGTCTTCCACTTTTCAACAGGTTTCATTCATTGTTCGGCTAAAAGATCCATTCCAGCATAATGGCCTCTCTTCTTATCAGTGACTTGCTGTTAGGAAAGCAAGAAGAATCCATTGATTTTATAAAACGTGCCTGTTCAATCATTCTGACCACATCGAAAGAGTCTTCAAAGCGAGACAATCGCTTCATCGGCGACAAAGATGGACGAATATGTGAGCTCTTGGATCTCGTTAGCAAATTAATATCTGAACAAGAAGACTTTGAGTGTGATCTAGATGAACTTAAACTTGTCTTAGATATTGTATGTTACCCTTACCTTGCTACATGCCAAGATTCCTCTAGAGAAAATCCTGGGGGAATCAAGGATGAGAAATCGAAGGTTTTCCATAGTGCAAGTAGACTTATCGCAACACTTCTGCAAAAGTCCAAAGAGTTTGACCCAGTTGCCACTGTAATCGTCTCCGGAATCGATTCTGCAATTTCACTTTATTTGGAGGAGACACATGCAATTAACTCAGATTTGGGGACCGGAGAAGGAGAAGGAAATATTAACATTCCTGAACAAGACGTTGCAACAGGAGACAAGAAATTTTCAATTTTTGCAGCTTTAGAGGTATTGGACTGTTTGCTTGCCACCTCGACAACGCCATTTCTTTCAAAACTCTTTACTACGACATGGTATCAAGAGTTAACCACAAATGCTATCGACATTCTTGAATTTGGTGAACCTGTTGTTTGTGCCCGACTCTGCAGTATTATCATGAGAAAATCTAATACCATGGTTGAGGTTGTTCAGCGGGTGTGGCGAAAAGTACAGTCCATCTATCAAAATTCACAGTCTGATGCGCCCACCAACAATAGAAGCAACATCTACCTTATTCTGAGCGTGCTTGCAGACCGTCTACTCTCCCCGGATGTGCACAGTGCTTCGAGTCTTCACGTCGATTCCACATTTTGGGCGATCATGAGGCGAGGGTTATTGCATCATAGAGATCCGTTGACGAGAAAGAGGGCAGTCTTCCTGCTGAAGAGAGCCCTTGAAGTCGCTACTGTAAAGGAAGAATCATTCACAGTTTTTATCAGTGATGAAGAGAGAGCTGAGGAGACCAAATATCCTCTTCTCTCCTGGAATCCAGAAAACAAAGAAAGACTGCTGGAAGTCTGGAACGACTTCTTTCTTTTATACGAGGCTTTGGATGAAGTTCAGGTAATTCGTTTGTTTGTTTGTGTATTTATTTGTTTTTTTACATAATTTTTTTGACTTTTAATTACAAGTATATATGCATGCATTAATGATAATTTTAAATGCCAAATTAGCAATGGGCTTTATAAAAAACAAGGATACCAGAGCTTGTAATCCTGTGTCTGTTAGCATACTCAAAGTTATTCATTTATAAGTACTGTACTGCAGGGTATAATTTATCCTGTATCACAATGCAAACTGCTTCATGGAAAATGTTCACACTACTATACAAATTATACAAAGATGTATAGCACTTTTTTATACAGGAAACTAAGTATTTTGTAAACTGTGTAAAATAGTCAGAGTGCTTCAACATTACTACAGCAGACAAAATTTGAAAACTAACCTTATTCCCTGTACTGTGCTGTAAGGCACTAGTTAATGCAAGACTGGGTCAAAAGACTAGTTTTGGTGGGTGGCTGGCTAGTTTCATGATTATTATTTTTTCTCCAGTGCAATATCAATGAAAAAAAAAGCAATACTAGAACTTTTTTAGTCTTGATGTGCCCATAGTACAACTTTGAGAATTCTTAGTTCTCAAAGCTTGAAAGGTTTTTGTTGTGTTCTTCAAAGACATGTTTATATGGAAATAAAGTACTGTGTTTTACACAGTTGTTTTGCCTAAGCATAACATTTTTTGCAGAATGGCAGTGTACATACATGAACACACGCTAAAAAGTTGGGTCACAAGTCTGAAAGATTGTTAGTGTGCAGGTCACCATACAGTAAGACATACTGTAACAGCCTCCTTTCCTAGCTCCAAGTTGGCAGAATCCATTCTCTTAGTTCATGTCATAGATCCATTGTTTCTGGGAATAAATTTTTCTCATATCATTCCCTTCAGATTCATGTTGTTCAGCCAGTGCTTCCCAAGTTGATGAAACTTCAAGAAGCAGCTATTCCAGATGACACAGGTTAGGCTATACCATTCTACATTACATCAATATTTTATATTGTCTTTGAAACGTCAGAACGCTTTGACTGAGAGAAATCGCGATTGACCTCAAGTATTTCTCTGTTGAACCATGTTACCCCACATTTGACCAACCACTTAAATCAACTTTTTGCTCTCAAATATCTTAGCATTTTTGTCACCTTTAGAAATATCATGTAGACTCATTTCTATAATGGTATTTCTTTGCGTACTCCTATATTCTGACTTCTGAATTTCTCAAATATGAATTATATATAGATGTTTGGAGAAATGTCACAAAGCTTTACAGTGCACTATTTTCCAACATATCTCAGACAGGGAGGTCTTCACGGAGCTGTGGACAAGACATTTGATGGGTATAGTTGGCAAATTGTGTGTAAAATTTGAGACTTTTTATTCTGCTTTTTTCCTTAAACAGGAAAGCTATTCTTACACACATCCTGGCTGACTCTGTTGTTAGAGAGGAGTTTTAGACATGAAAGTAAAACCATTACTAGATGGGGAATGGAACAGTCTCTTAGATTGGATGTTAGTAAACTACCACTTCTGGCACAGGATGGTGATAAGGTGAGGAGTGGGATATTCTTTCCACCACTATTTTTAATTCCTGAAGTAACATGCTACCCATCATACCATTTTACCCATTACTGTAGGTGTGTGAACCTGCATAAAAGTGTGTAGAATTTGCAACAATTTGCTGAATTTT
>KN890090.1:32167-57612 GCA_000934455.1 Apostichopus parvimensis
ATTTTTTCTCCAGTGCAATATCAATGAAAAAAAAAAGCAATACTAGAACTTTTTTAGTCTTGATGTGCCCATAGTACAACTTTGAGAATTCTTAGTTCTCAAAGCTTGAAAGGTTTTTGTTGTGTTCTTCAAAGACATGTTTATATGGAAATAAAGTACTGTGTTTTACACAGTTGTTTTGCCTAAGCATAACATTTTTTGCAGAATGGCAGTGTACATACATGAACACACGCTAAAAAGTTGGGTCACAAGTCTGAAAGATTGTTAGTGTGCAGGTCACCATACAGTAAGACATACTGTAACAGCCTCCTTTCCTAGCTCCAAGTTGGCAGAATCCATTCTCTTAGTTCATGTCATAGATCCATTGTTTCTGGGAATAAATTTTTCTCATATCATTCCCTACAGATTCATGTTGTTCAGCCAGTGCTTCCCAAGTTGATGAAACTTCAAGAAGCAGCTATTCCAGATGACACAGGTTAGGCTATACCATTCTACATTACATCAATATTTTATATTGTCTTTGAAACGTCAGAACGCTTTGACTGAGAGAAATCGCGATTGACCTCAAGTATTTCTCTGTTGAACCATGTTACCCCACATTTGACCAACCACTTAAATCAACTTTTTGCTCTCAAATATCTTAGCATTTTTGTCACCTTTAGAAATATCATGTAGACTCATTTCTATAATGGTATTTCTTTGCGTACTCCTATATTCTGACTTCTGAATTTCTCAAATATGAATTATATATAGATGTTTGGAGAAATGTCACAAAGCTTTACAGTGCACTATTTTCCAACATATCTCAGACAGGGAGGTCTTCGCGGAGCTGTGGACAAGACATTTGATGGGTATAGTTGGCAAATTGTGTGTAAAATTTGAGACTTTTTATTCTGCTTTTTTCCTTAAACAGGAAAGCTATTCTTACACACATCCTGGCTGACTCTGTTGTTAGAGAGGAGTTTTAGACATGAAAGTAAAACCATTACTAGATGGGGAATGGAACAGTCTCTTAGATTGGATGTTAGTAAACTACCACTTCTGGCACAGGATGGTGATAAGGTGAGGAGTGGGATATTCTTTCCACCACTATTTTTAATTCCTGAAGTAACATGCTACCCATCATACCATTTTACCCATTACTGTAGGTGTGTGAACCTGCATAAAAGTGTGTAGAATTTGCAACAATTTGCTGAATTTTGAATATGAGTCACAGCATGATTTCTACTATCCTGAAGGATTTCTGTGGAACTACAGTAACTCCCCCCACCCCCCCCCCACCCCCATACCTACAGTACCACAAAATGACAAACAAGAATGACTACTCAAGAAAGATTTCAGAAGATGGGTGTTCTTGCGTTTTATTTATTGCAAGCTGATAATGGGAAAAAATAATAATAACTTTGAAGAGAAATGTACTAGATGAAAATCTTGAGATTCAAGAAAGGTAGAAAGTTCAGATGGTACAGGAATACATATAGTAAATATAGAACATTTGCTGACTTACTTCTTCTATACTGCTTTCATCCAACATGGGAAAATTATGTAAAACTGTAGAGTTCATCGCATATTTGTACCTTAAACACTGCTGATTCCCTTTGGTTACGAGACACACAATTGTCACATAACATTTCAAACTACCAGACCCGTCTTACTATAAATATCAGTCTGTGCAGAGTTTTAAGTCAAATGTGTTTCTGCAAGAACTTCAGTTTTCAGATCTTCATCTATATCTTTTCCAAGCTCTTAAATATTCTTCTTTGTTTTATGTTTAATGTTTCAGTTTATTTTTGGACCCCTGTTGAGTACTTTAAGGGAAGATTACCTGTACATGAGATCTGCTGAAGGTATTCCTGTTGCACAGCGACCCGATACAGCCTGTCAACTGGAAGCGCTCCTCACAGGAATTATAACTCATCTCTCTGACGAAGAAAGGAAAAGTAATTATTCAATAAACTTAAGATTAAAAACGAAGAGTTTTATTTAGAATACCAAATTAAGATTAACTAAAACAAATCAAGGGTTTGACTTAAAAATGAAATGTTTTGCTTGAAGTGAATGTCTGAATTTTTGTTGTCGGTGTATGAACAATTTTAGAGATCAGTCAGTCATAATATCTTTGCAGTATGATAAAAGTACATCTGTTTAGGGAAACATTGCACGGCATTTTCATTCATGATCATATTCAGTTTGGCAATGAAGTAATAATGTTCACATGTTATTGTTTTCATAGAAAAGCATTGAATGGAATCAAATTTACATTCTGTTTTTACTGATAGGGATGCATACAGACATGATACAATAAAGAAATATGTTTACTTCTACCCATAATTAACATCCATCAAAGAAATATTTCTGTCTTGTCAAATTATGATTATTTAGATTTCTTGCGGAATCTAGCCGACGGCATCTGTAATTTGATGTGGGGTCCTGTCCCACTCATGCTACTGACTGAAGTGCTTAGCAAATTACCAAAGTGTCCATCTTGGAGTACTCAACAATTATATGCGTTTAGGTAAGTGTTGGGATCGTGGACTGTGACACGATGACGGTTGCAAAAGAGTTATCGAACTACTGGGCCGGACAGAATAAGATCCAAAAGTGGAATATTTATAAAAATGATGAAAGCCTTCGTGACTTGTGTTCAAATGAAAGGTAGATGGTAATAAATTTACCTGTTTTCAACAATTTTACTGACATTACAATACCAACTTCAGATTTGCACTGTGTCTTCTCTGCTGTTTACCAGTTTCGTATCCCTTTGTTCAGCTACTAACAGCAAGGATGTCTCTGTTGGGCACAGGGACAAGTTTTTGAACCAGCATATCACTTGGCCATATCTTAACCCTGGGAGGTTTTCAAGCAAAAGGTATAAAATGTGACTCAAATCTTTCCATGGTTTTATATCTCATTGCAGAGAACTCCTTCAGTCTTCAGTTTCGGTGTTTCTACCAGCTTTTCGAAGCTGCATACAAACATTCCTGACATTAGCGAGTATCAATTTTTTGGACACCTCCAAAGTCTCTCTGCATGAATTTTTTACATTCTTGGCTGCCCTTAATGCTCCAGGACCACTCAGAAGAGGTGACCAAATCTGGGAACAGGTAATCACCAGACACTTTTAAACAAATTGTTAGCTTTACATTGTTGTCTGCTGTCATTCTGATATGGTGACACTTTACATCTTGAATCAGAAATTTGATGAAACCTAAAGCGATGTCTTAAATCCTTGTGTGATTAAAGCAAATCAAAAACAGAACATACATGCGTATGCTGAATGAAAAATTATAATAAATCTTTGAAAGAGCAGAAATTATTTAAAAAGCCTTGTTCAATATGAATGAAACAGAGTGATGCAACTTTAAAATGTTTATTGTCGATATTTGATTAATGGTGCTTGGATTATGGCTAACCTCAGCAAAGTCATTAAAATTTATAGAGGTCGGGAAGTTTACTACAGCATAGTCTTGGAACAGAGCCAAAATAACGATGAATTTTTATTAAGATAGTTGGTACTTCTATGTCACTGAGATCCAAATCATATTTCTGTCAGTTTCTAGACTAAATGTTGCGTTAAATTTTGTTTCTCTTTTGACCCCTTTTTCTCAGTAGCCGTAGCATGACATGGTAGCTTTCCTCAAAATACTATTTAATTTCCTAGAACTGTCAGAACCCACAAGGATCACATGATGAACACATCAATCAAAAGAATAGGCTGTTTTGCAATTCTTGTTGTTTATGCCTCTATAAAAGTAGTAAAAGCCGAGCAAGTAATTGGAGTGATACTGTCAAAGTAAAGTAAGTTTTATTTATTTTATATCCCCTGTCAATGTGGTTCGTTTCCCTCTCTCCCAAGTGGTCTCTTTTTTTTTTTTTTAATCTTAATTTATTTTCTCTTCATTTTCATAAAAGTGGTTTTTAAGTAATCATAAACTACTTACAAATCCTACATACCTTCCTACAGTTATGCTGTTGGCTTAAATCCAATGAACATACCCTCCTGCCTGACAGCTCATCCGTAATGGACAGTACATTCCTTCAAGATTTCAGGAAGGTGTTAAGTGGCAATGATCACCCCTCTGAGGGGGATGGAAGCCTTCTTCACGATGTTGAGGTTAAACGTTTGGTCCTACAAATCTTGGCCCTCTCAGATGTCCGAAGGGAGTTATTGCCAAACCATGAAAGGTATCAAATAAAGAGAGTCTGTTCTTTGACCGTTGAGAAAAATTCTTCCTCATTTTGTAAAGTTGTTCATTTTCTCTTTGCTCCTTTTCTCACAATATTTGTGGAAGAAATCATTCAAGTTGTTTTTTGACAACTTACTTTGTAACTTTCCTTATCATACATAATAAAAAATATATTATCTGGCGACAGCCCCACCATCACCCGGTACCTCACCCCTCTTTATCTGTGGTTAATTGTCATAAGACAGTGCATAGGTTTTAAGCAAAATAAAACACTACTGCTCAAACCTATTTCGTGCAATGTTCATCTGTTTCCTTTGATAAGATTAAACAAAACACATTCCTCCATTTTCATATTTCAGTGTGTTTTTACTGTATTTCATAGATGATACCCTTTTTACATTAAATCCTAATCTGCTATTCTCCACAGAGAACAATCAACTCTATTCACCAGTCTTATCCTACCCTTACAAGATATTCTTTGTTCTATGGGCTCTCATGTTTATCTTCCCTCTGGCAAAGCTGACCGAGCCATTCAGGTGCTATCTTCCATCGTCAATTTCGTCTTGGAGGCCGATATGTCGGTTTCAAATGGTATGAATAAACTTTGACATTTTCTTAAATTCAGAACAAAGTTATTTATCCTTTTTGAAGTTCTTCCAATGAGCTATGTTACAAACAAAACTAATAAAACCACAAAGCAAAATCAGAGAGTTTTTATTTACCATTCATGTCCTTTAAAAGAACATTTGTGCTCCAAACAGAGAAAAGTTTTATGTTGAATGACATTTCTACTGCTTTACTTATAGATCCTGTATTGAAGGAGTTGACATCGTTGCTAAGAAGCTCAGCTCCAGAGATATTCATATTTCTCAAGAGACGGTTGTTCAGTCTGGATAGTAGTAAGGTGATGTCCTTAGATCTACAGATTTTATGTCTATAACTTAAACCAATTGGTTTGCTGCAAAAGTTTGATAATCTGCGCTATTTTTCGCATGTAAGTTTATGAATAGTAGACTTTTAAAAGATAATGATGATACATGAATTTTGGTCTTAACATCAAGTTTATCGATGGTTAATGTTGTTCACAGTATTATATTTTGTTTTGCTTTTCATATTGTTCGTTGCTGTTTTGTATTTTAGTTTATTTGCTCTACTTTTTGTTAATTTTTCCAGTAAGAAAGATTGATGTCATATAATGCCACCAGAATCTGGAGTTATATCCTGCTTTCAACTCGATATCAAATTTGAAATATTGTAATTTTTCAAGTGCAAGAAGTATTGAATGATCGTTGTTGGGGTGCCAAGAAATGTGATCGTCAGACATTGTTTATAGATTGTGCATGCAATATTTCAACAGAATTGACTAGAATGGCATCCGGGGGGATGGGATTTACATTTCTCACCAACCCTACCCCCCCCCCCACACACACACACATGATTCAACCTCTTCTGTAATTAACTTTCTTTCTTGTCAACAGGTGACATCACTAGATAAAGTACACACATATCTTGATCTTCTGAGTGCAATAAGCAATTTTGTTTCCAATGAAGCAATTGTCAAGTCTGCAGGAATTCATCAAGTTTTTCAAGAACTCTCAAGGTTTAAGGAATCACTAACCAAAGATTGCCAGAAAGTTCTAACAAGCTCATTTGATACTCAGGTGAGCTTATTTGTTATCTTTGTACAAATAGCCATGGAAATGTATTGTGTATTAAATATCATCCCTCCTACTTAAGGTACTCTTACCTACCACTCTGTCTTTACAATATTCTTTTACTTCTTTTCATCAAGAAACAGTTGCTGGGGTTGTTTGCATTTGTAACATGATTTTCTCTGGCCATGGAGTATGTTTGAGCAAAATCTATTTGGTCATTAGTTTGTATCATTATCTTGCAAAAAGATGTTAAAAATTGTTAAAAAGTTTGCTATTATATTGCTCATTTCTTTCCTATTGAAACAACAGTCCCCAGAAGCTCTTTTCAGAGCTTATGTTGCCATGGAGATGGTGGCTTGGAGATTACAGCATAGCCATGGAGAAGAAGTCATTTTTAAGGACCAAGACCTCTTCTCTAAGATCCTCAAGTTAGAACTGAACACACTCCATGACAACAAGAAATTTCCAACAGATGAGAGGGATAACACAGGTCGCTTGATTGGGATATTTCTAGGTCGAAAATGGAATTGCATTCAGATGTTTATTGAGGCCGGTCATGTGACTGTGGATGTTGATGACACCCTTCAATCTTGCATCCATGAGTTGTCTCTAGTATCTGATGTTCATAGTCAACTGATTCTGGACTGTGCTGCTCTCCTCGTGCGAAAGGTAATATGCCTGTCTTTCAAATTTCTACTATTGCTGAAGGTGTGGTTTGCTTGTTTGTTGTTGTGGCATTGGTAAGGTATTGTCAATGAAGACTAGCTCCATTAATGGAAGTCAGTTTTTTTTTAATGGAATCCAATTTTGATGATAATCACACTTGGAACCGATATCTAGGTCATTCCCATATTAGCTGAAGGCCTCAAATGTTTTCTTTTGATTCATGCCAGTTATGACATGGCCCTACTGTGCCCCATCAAACAAACAAACAGGCAAAGTTTAAAACAGCTAATTATAGACCTATATATGTGTTTTTATCGTCAAAAACTGGTGTATGAGTGTATAAATTATAATCAAGTGTGTATCCAATAAATTCCTTTAAATAGCTCACACTGCCTGAATTATGTTTCTCTGAACCCTCCCCCCTCCCCCTAGTTCCATGGTTGCCCACCCTGATTAAGGTACTCTGGCTACAGGCCTGTGAATAGTAAGTTTATGATACACTTAGTTGTTGTGCTGAAAATGGAAAGCAGCTGTTAATCTATTAACACCCTCTCTTGTTCTGTTTCTCATCTCCCCTTCTACTTTACAGCTTGCTTCGTCCAATCCTGAACTATGTTGTGAGGCCATCACTGCTTCCTGGTGTTGTGTGCTAGACTCTTACCGAAACAAGAACTTCTGGGAGCTATATTCTTCCTTTGTGAAATTAGCATTTCAGATAGAATTGATGCAAGAAGGACCGGAATCACCAATTTTTGAATCATTAACTAAGGTAAAGCAAGTCATAAAAATTGAAGAAAGTGTGACAAAACTGGAATCGGTTAAAACATACTTGCTCTTGGACAGTAAAAGTCTACATGAATAATTATTAATATATAACCATACAAAGATATTTCAACAACTTCTCTGTTAGAAATATTCTTTCCCATGGTTTTCATTTTTTATTTTTTTAAATTTCAGATTATAGAATTCATTTTGAACAAAGGCAAAGTCAAGTTGGGACTGGTCAACTTTGTTATAACCTACGTTTGTCACACCTGGCATAAGATGTTGTCAGATGAGAGTCAGGCCAGGAACGTTATCACCGCAGCTAGCAACCACTTACACCTCTTGAAGAAGGCTGTTTTGTTTGGATCGCTGAGGAAGGAAGGACGGTAAGTTCATTGGTGACTGGTTCTATGGATATATCGGTAGGATGGTATACATTAACAGTTTATCATGCATTAGAGTTCAAAGTTACTTTAACATGAAAGTGTCGATAATATCTCTGATTTTGCTCTGTTGTTTAGTTATAGAATTTCAACTCTGTGATGTTTTTTGCTACTTTGATCCCTTTCCAACCAGAATGAGATTTATGATGGTGAATTTCTTCGGTCAAAAATGAACCATGCAAGGAAACATATCTTCCTTACATCATGCATGCATTTAGTTTCTACATATCATCCTGGTAGTGGAGGTAACTAGGGGTGATTGGTAGCATGACGCATTCACAACTACTGTTCCTAGGAAAAGCTTGTTTAGCAGATTATATCTGGATGGCTTTAACATTTAAATGTATCAGTGTACAGTGTTGAAGATGCTTAAATTATGCTGGCATATCACATTGCAAAGCATTTTCCTTGTATGGTATACAGTGATCAGTTCTGTACCACATTACCATCTTAATGGCAACCACTCTTTCCTCTTTTCAGACTACGAGAAGAAATGTTAATTTATCTTTCTCGGAATACAAGCCTTGGTGCCCTTCGAGATAGACTTAAAATAACCTCGTAAGTTAAAAACATTTCAGTGGTGTCATAGCAGCTGCTAGAGTGTACTACTCCCTTATCTCTTTTGTTTCCCCTCCGTGTTACTCTAACAAATATTTTTGATTTTATGAGAGTAAAGATAACTTTAATTGCAGTAACTGTGGGCAGATTTTTTATTACTTTGCAAGGAACCTTTTCACCAGTGGAAGATGTTCCTCAGCCTTCCTTTTATTCACTTCAAATCAATTCTCGACATGAAAAATGATTATTATGGGAAATCTGATCTGCAAAGCTCCTAAAAGGAATAGCTGTTTTAACTTTTCCTTTAGCGTATTATGGTGCCATTTGCAAACCCTTTGACCAAGCACTTGTAGAAGCACGCTCGTTAGGAATTTAAGCAGCTGGCTGGTTGATTGCAGCACAAGTTCTGTTGCCATGCCTACACATGGAAGATATTGTCAGCTTGTTGCATTAGTTTCAAAAAGTATGTTACTAAATTATTTACACTTCAGCTTAGTCCTATAGATACCTGGAACTTGTTATGAAGTTTAAATTTAACTTTTTGTTTGTTGCACCTTTTGTAAAGTGAAAATGGGTTCTGCACATCCCTACAGAATATTGAATAAGCTGTTTTGATATATTTGGTTATCAGTGAAATTGGTGATGCAACTTTTAGCAATGTAACCAAACCAGCTACAATAATAAATATCTGTTCCTTTTACAGCTACGAGAAAGATCCAGCCTTAGTAAGAGTGACACTAATCAACTTAATAATACGACTCGGGGAAACTAAATTGCCAGAGGCTGAAAAGTTCTTAGTTGATTTGTTGCAATCCTTGCTGGAAGAGGTATGAACTAACCTGAAAAAATGCCAGAAAAGTTATTTTCTGTAATTCATTTTCTTGCTTAAATAAATGATAAGATTTTAATCGGCATTGTAGTCCACATGGTTGCATTATTTTGTACTAATTTACTCCAAATCTTTTTTTGGAATTATCTGCTGGTTGCATCCACCTTTCTCCACCTTTTTTCCTCCAAATTCATGTTTAGACTCACACATTGCATTGACAGTGACAAAGTACAACATATATTGTGTATTGGCAAGATATCTTCCAATGAAACATCAGAAAATGTTACTCGACTATAAAGTTTCATGGTGGTTGTATCACTTGAATTTTCTCACAGATACAGTCTTTAAAGTTATAAAAGCAAATATGAATTGCAATTATTTTGGAAAGTTTGATGAACTATACAAAAAAGTAACCTTAGAAAAATGTTTAACCAATTGTTAAGCTTCTTTTGTAAATATTAGTCACATGCCAACTTTGCAGTCAAGGAGTATAAGGAGTACCTTAGTTTTTCATATGAGTATTTTTGCATTTTATGCCAACCATACATACTTTACTTTAACATCTCTGTCCTCTATTTTTAAAGGTATCTACTGAATTGATGATTATTTATTTCTGATTCAAATGATGTTTGTGCTTCTTAAATATTTATTAATCTTGCTGTTTTGGTATTTATTATTATATTTTCTGTATTTCAGGATATCTCTGTGACACCTCAGGGGAAGTGTTACGTAATCAACTCGCAAGTCCATCGCATCAAACAGAGGGTGTGGCAAGCTGCCTTGGTGATTGTCAACTATCTTCCAAAGGTTTGACAAATCGATAATCTTTCATCATATTTTTACCAGTTAAAGACCTTTAGTGTTTGACTTTAATACAGTACACACACATCACTGTCTGCATGATTCAATTCAAGAAGAAATTGTACACCTTCCACTCCACCTACTCATGTTTTTGGTGCTTTTTATTTCAAATCCTCACCCCCTCCCCCCTGTCCCTTTCCCACATGTTCCCTCCTCTCTCTCTTTTTCATCGAAATGTCTTCAAATGTTTTCCTGCTTCAAAGTGTGTGAACTTGATTTGCTTTTTTAGTATATGAAATTTGTTGGCAAAACAAGTGTACAATGTAAAGCATGATAAATCAAGCGAAAAATTTGACAGGAGATTTCCCAAAATTTGGTTTCCCAAAGTAGCCAAATATCTCAACAAATGACCCCCTCCCCACAACCCCCCCCCCACCCATTCTCTTAACTATAGGTCATTGTCACTGACTGTCTAACATGATGATCAGATTTGTGATGATCAGGGTGCACTAAACTAAACTATTTCCCTGATCCTTCTAGTGTCATATTTTGAACCCTTGAACCAGCTTTGACTCCTTTTTGAGTGGGTGGCTTGAGTGGGGTATGGATGGATAACAGGGTTTTGTTCTTTTGTAAGTTATGGCCATTAAGAAAGGGTGAATCATTTAGCCAACTAGTGCAGATATTTTAGGTTGTACAGCACAGGTTGGCATGGTGCATCCCAGCCAAATAGGTCTTTGGAGCAATATATAACTACTGGAAAGTTTTGTTAGAAATAATTGGTGCTTTTCTTTGAGAAAATTTTCTACAAGGAGAACCACTGTAATATTTTACTTCCTAACAGGAGCAAGCTAGCAGCATCTTTGGAGCAATATTTAGCAAGTGGAAAGTTTCACTAGATATAATGGGGGTTTTTCTTCAGAAATTATCTAAAAGTGATACCACTATAATATGTTTACTTCCTAACAGGAGCCAGCTAGCAGTATCTTTCAACAGATTCTGTTGCAGCTTGCCAGTGAGAACCAATCATCAGCTAAACACATGATGGAATGGCTGGTAGTGTTAATGACTCATAGGTTTCCAGAGACAGTGAATCAATTCTGGGCAAGAGTAGATGAGGTATGGTTCCTAATATTCATCTGTTTACAGAAAACTGTTAAATATTGTCAAATTATCATCTTTTGTATTAAGAACATTTGTTTTATAAGTAAACTTTTCTCTCATTAAGACTTTAAGGATTTAGAAAATATTTTTGGCAAAGAAAGAAAAAAGAGGTAGGCTGCTCACTGAGTGAACAACATAATTTGTTCTTAGAATTATTTATTCTCTGCTTTTCAAAAATGAAACTGTTTGAGGGGGACATTTAATCAAGGTTTCCTCAGTAATACTATTCCTAAATACCAAATAATAATTATTCAATTCTGCATGTGTTTCAGTAACAATAAAGATCAGCTAATTGATATTTATCTGGAGTTTTTCACAGAATTTGTAAGATATCTTTTAACCATATTATATCGTAATTTTGCGACAGGTGTAGAAGTGTCTTATACTGAAAAAAGTTTAAGAAAGACAGTCTTTATATCACCCAAAATTGTGGAAATTGTTAACTTAATATTTCTCATGACATATCTGTGAATATTCATTCCTCAGATGGTGAAAGTTAGTCGTAGTGGGTTCAGTCCCATTCTCATAATCATTTCACACCTTGGATCGGTACAGCCCTCAAGAGATTGTAAGGTTAGTTTATACCACAGCTTTAAGGGCAAAGTCTGGTCCACAGACTGCATGTGACTCTTTCTGCGGATCGCCTGGAGATATTCACAACTCGAGTAAATGCGGCACCCGGTTTCTTATAAAGATTGAAATATGAAATTGGTATTGTTGGGAGGAGTTAACATATAAATCCTATATTTGATAGATATTTCAACATAACAGATCAAAAACATGTAAAACTTTCGTATCCTTCATTTCCCACGTTATGTAATATTTTCAGGTTTTGTTTCCAATTTCGTAAAGAAATCTGAGTTCTCCAATTTGTGTTAAATGGTTGACAAAATACCACCAGTGTTGTCCTTTGCCCTTTTCCATCCAGTAATAGCTCTTTTCAGACAGCATCTCAGTGTGTTGAACTGAGATGATTTATAAGAAAATTTTCAAAGCAATTTTAAGTTGTCTAATGATCTGATCTCCTTCCCAAATTTGTTTTGGTTTGTTTTGGTCTTCAGATCTCATTCTATACTAAGGCCATTCCTATAATCTTCCCATGGAGTATGGCGCCAACGTCCTCCCTGCGAGTCCAGTCTCAAGTCTCTTTGTACAAAATCTGGTTGGACTGTAAGAGAGAGGGATTGTCGGAGGTATTGGAGAAATTTCCAGCTCTGAATGCTTCAATGGAATACAATGAAAATAGAGGGTGAGTATTAATTAAACAGAGATGTACGTAATGATATAAACATGTACTTTATATGGGAAGAGTGGTAATAATCTATACGAAACATTAAACTCATCTGTTTTTCAACATCATTTAGTCTTCCCTTTAATGCATAAAGCATAATGTACAATCCACTTTTAAAGAATGAAACAAATTAAAAGCACATATTTTGTGCTGAAGATTTATAGTTCTCTTTTAAGAGACCTGTCAAGTTTGTTTACAACGTGGTTGTAACAAGATCATACTGAGGATCTGCTTCAAATTTTGTGACACAAGGTACTTTAATCAATGACTTAATTAATGATTATATTAAACCCATTAAGTTTGCAGTCATCAATTCGATCAAAGCTATATTTAATTGCAGTTAAGGACAAAGGAATGCTTATTTGAATGTCAAAAGTTTACAAATAACTATGTGCAGTCTTGCCACCTGGCTTTCTGAAACTTTGGTACTGTCAATCAAAGTAGTGCAAATTGCATTCTCCAATTTTTTTTCTAAATTCCCTACCACCATGGTTTGTTCAGATATATATTTGTTGTATTAGCCTCTGACTTCATGAAACAGAGGCAATTACCTGACTCAGTCAGCTGGAAAATGTAAATATTCACAATTCATTGGTGTCCAATTTTTTAAGCTGAATGTCTTTCTTTGAACTCAGGTCATCAATCACCAACAAAATGGAGGGCAACTTCTTTCTTAGAGATTTTCATCCTCTCTTGGACTACAGCATCGAGGTATGTTTGTAATATAACCTGAATCAGTGGTTATCAGGTACTAGCAGTTGTGGGGGAAAGGAGGGGGTGGGGTGGAGTGTTGGGGAGACAAATCTTTAATTACCCTTCCTCTTTATTAGTTGAGCAACCAAAAAGATAATTGTTTCATTAACCGACATATTTACCTCAAACTGAAATGGAATAACAATGAATTTATTCTAAGCTACTTGATGTAAAATGTATTGCTTAAAAGCTTACAATATGTTACATTAATTATGATTCCAGCATCTCAATTCCATAGCAAATATTGTATATTAGTGCAATGCTTTCTGAAGAAAGTCTTCTATGATGAGACCACAAGGCCAGTATTTTTTGTCTATTTTTTTTTTTTCAAAAACTTCCATACCTATGACAATAGTATCATTTTAGAAAAGAAACAGAAATATAACATTGTGTAATAAGATATGAACATATTGATTTGGATCACTATAAGAAACAGACCATCACCTCAAACAAAAGTAGTTCTTCTAGAAATTCTTTGGGGGTGTAAGAGTTAAAGATATAAAAAGGTATTTGAGGGATGACAGGTATGGCTGAACTATAAATCCCTTCATTCATATTTCCATTTCCTCTTTTCGCAGACTATATTTCAGAGTCTTCCATACTTGACGTTGGTTATCGAGGATGAACTTGTGCTGCCGGAACTCTTCTCACAGGATTCTGGTGATCTATGGAAGGACGGTTCTACATCCATTCCATTATTCAATAACAGAGAGGTATTGAGAACTGCTCAAAAGTTAGGAAAAGTAGCTGAAAAACAAAGATTTGGTAAGCACTTCAAAATTGAGAAACTGTTAAAATTTGTGAAAATTTCTAGTTTAATAAAATACTCATTTATTTTCTTCAGAATGGTTCAGATTTATTGCCCTGTTTTCAGTGCATGAGTTTGATCAATAATAGTGACTGGAACATTATATCAAATACAGGGATGTGCCCAGGATTTCCTGAGTGCCGGGTATACTGATCGCTGTCCTGGGGGTGGGGTCTAATGGGGAGGGGGTATCCCAATTTTTGAAGGTGCTCAGATGCCAAAGGCTGGCACGTGTGTAGCTTTTTAAGCACATACACAATTTCTAGTTTTGCTATCAATTTACATTTTTTAATTTTTTTTAAGTGAAATATAATATGTACCTGGTAAAAGTTATTAGTTTGTTTCAAAGAGATTTTACAAGGGACCGATTGAGAGCCGTAAGTAATGTTTCTCGCATGCGTAACTGATGCATTGTTAGTCTGTATGATTTTGGCATAGGCTAAGCGAAATTTATGTTGAATATATTGTTAGGAATGTCGGGATTTTAGATAAAAATAGTGCTGGGCGGGATTCGCGAGTTTTAAGACAGTGCTGGGCGGTAATTTTTAGTGCTGGGCGGGGGCCGCCCAACGTAGGCACATCCCTGCAAATATCAAATGAGTGAAATAGATAAAACACTGGAAGAGATGTGCTTATGGAGAGAAAAAAAAGCAGGATCTGGTATTAAGCAGTAGAGACAGTGCTAGTGTAATATCCAGTAGAACATTTTTTCAGGCAAATTCAGCTATTTGATCATGAGTGTATGATGTAAATGTAAAGGATTGGATAGCAGATCCATTTTCACAAATTTATCACATCGAAACTTCGATACCTATTAAGAATTGAGCTTGCAAGATCATTCCCATTTCAAGCCATAAGCTAATTCAATGCTAGTTGTGTTGATTTTTAAAAATGAAAACACTTGTTATCATTTGTATGACACATTATACTAGTCGCTTAGTCCGTCTGGGTTTAGACTGTAATAAGGTTATCAGATTATGGTTGTCAAATGCGAACAGTTACTTTAAGCTTTAAGGAAATCATCATAAAGAAAATGCTTTCATCCCCCAAATGATCCATTCCATCGTTAAAAACAACCATAGGATTGTTCCTCCATTTTCTGCCATTTCTCGAAAACACTCAGTTATTGTCTTTTACACCTTTTGAGTATATTTATCTTAGGTAGATGACAATTGTCTTCATTCATGTTCTATTTCCAGCAACAAAGGGTTCGTCAGTCGATTTGAACGTCATCGACTTCAAAGAGAAACCACTGCCTCTGGGTGTTGATGTGCAGAAAAAGATTACGCCTCTCCGTGAAGAACTGGCTCCAGGGTTTGGAGACTCACAGTCAAATACAGAGGGAAAGAGAAGTCAACTGGTTGTGGTTGCAACCTTAGTTGATAGATTGCCAAATTTAGGAGGTAACTTAAATTTACACCAATCATCCGTGTAATCTAGCATTCAATTTTTAAGTGATATTATTTCATCTCTTTTTTGAATCCTCACTTTGAATGTTCTAGAACGTTGAGCTGTAGTAAACTTGTTCTTTACCTTCTCAATAATCTTAACAATTTTTTTTGGAAATATCGTCAAGAGTTTCTATGCACCATTGCTCATAGACAACTTTTTTCTGTAATATTATTGTAAAATATTTAGTGAAAATTTTTCACCTGTACAAAAATAGAGCAATGTACTACATTAATATTCAAGCACATTTGAGTATGGAAGGGAATTTTTTTTTCCACTTTTACCTTTTGAAAATTGCCTGTGTTTTGTTGTTATGTTTGTCTCTTACTCTTGAAGTCTTTCTTGATTTCTTCACAGGTCTTTGCAGAACCAGTGAAATCTTTGGTGTAGAGAAGCTAATCATCGGTAGTGCCAGATATTTGGAGGATAAATCATTCTTAGGTCTCAGTGTCACAGCTGAAAGATGGCTACCAATGAAGGAGGTTAGTATATAAAACAAACCTGTGTTAAAACAGCAGAGAAACCAACAATATGTATCTTATGCAAGTCAAAAATACACAAATATTTGAAGCACAGGATAAAGATACTAAAATTATCAGATGAATTCCTCTAAATTGCCGAGATCTAACAAATCAAAATGCAGAGGAGGAGTAGGAGGTTGATATGCAAAATATGTATTTCCATATTCATTAGATAAACATGTGCAGGCTAATTCCAGACTATATGGAAAGACCAACTTGTAACCAAGAATAGCCTAAGGCTGCAAATAAACCAGAGCTATGAAGGCCATTGCCTTTATTCTTTTCTCAAGTGACCATGCTGTTTCTGAACTTAACTAAAATTTGACAATGTCAACATTTTATGTCATGGTCCAACCTTTTGGAGGAAAATATAACAAAGTTAAGAATAAACAAAGTCATATATTACCTCTACCCATGTTATGAACCTATTTCAAGGCCTACTGGCCATAATAACAATGCTTTCATCAGCTGTACCTAGAGAAACAGTCTGATATTTCTTTAAAAGAATCACCTACTGAATTGATATTCCAGGTTTCATTGTGAAAGGGATTCAAGTCTACTTTTTTTGGACCCTTTGAAAAGAGAACAAAGTGCATGCATTTTCCTGCCTTATTTCCCAGGTGAGACCGTCAGAGTTGAAAGATTACCTCACAGAGATGAGACACCATGGTTACACTCTAGTTGGGGTGGAGCAAACCGCAAACAGTGTTCAAATGACAGAATACAGGTTTCCTGCTAAAACTGTTATTTTGCTTGGGTAAGTGCCAAGTGGTGTGTGTATGCATCGATAATAATATTAATAATAATAGCTGTGTATGCATTGCATATGATGATGACATATGCATATAATGATGGGCTATGTATGGGATAAACCAGTGGATGCTGGTCTACTGAATATTCATAGCAGCTGGATACACATAATATCCCTAAATAAGGATTTATAAAAAATCAACTCAAAAAAGCTGTTCTCAGTTACATGTGCAGATATAGGCAAAAGTTAACAGATAATTAAATGTTTTGTATTATGAGTGTGTTACACCTTGATGCTACTGGGGTCATATGAACATCCACTGTGTTGTAGTAGATAAGCGAATTGGTATCATAACCGAGACTAATAAAGCTAAATCTTTACCCCATTCTTGACATCGGAGAAGATATAATGTGAAAGGCCAATTATTATCGAAGGTATACATGATATTGCCCATTATGTCAATGAAATCAGTAAATAAGAGAAAAAAGGAAACTTGAGAGATTTGCTATGGCTAGTTTCCTAGGTATTGCAGTAGTGTATACTTTAATGTGACGTTTGTATTTGTGTTCCCTATCACTGACTCGGCCCAACCCATAGCAGCGAAGGATCCCGAATGTTTCGGAAGATAGTGCCCACGAGACAAGTGTCAATTAATTTCAAGTTGTTTTTCTTTGTTTCATAGAAATGAAAGAACAGGCATTCCAGTGGAGTTGATCCATCATCTTGATGTCTGTGTTGAGATACCTCAGCTCGGCTACATCCGATCTCTCAATGTTCATGTCAGTGGTGCACTAATGGTATGGGAATATACCAAGCAACAGATGCTGGGATTGTGACCAGATACATTTCATTTTTAAGCTCAAAGCTACCGGTCCAAATATACTTAATTACCATGGCAACATGATGAAGCAGTTGCATTATTACAGCTTGTTATATGCTAAGTTCAGGAAGAATGTAAGTACAAAGCATCAAAAGTGTCAGTACATTTCTTTATAAAACAGTGCAGTTAAAAGCCTGGATTATCTCTTTTATCCTAATATGGATTATGTGAAATCCAACCATTCATCTCTTCAAGGTGTGAGGATACACTGAGACAGTGACAACAACATATAGCAATGTATGTATGTGTGTATGTATGTACGTTTGTATGTATGTGTTTATGTATGTGTGTGTGTGCGTGTATGTGTGTGTGCATGTATGTATGTATTTTAGATCCTCCTGCAAGTAGGAACTCGCGAAGAAGCCATCATTGGCTTATCAAAGCTGCAAGCTGACCGAAGAGTCGGATAAATAAAGTAAAAACATGCTCTTTTGAGTTATTTCATATTAACCATCTTAGTTACTAACTAAAGAGATCACAATAAACATTTTAAAGGAGATCTTAAAAATGGGTCTTTCCATCCACCCTGCATTTTAAGCATTGTTAAACATTTTCCTATTAATTTTCGGTTTGCTAGACGTAATTACACAAAAGTTGTCGTTTATCAACTGGCGTTATCTGCATGCTGTATGTGCGTGCATTCAAAGAATCATCTCACTTAAGGCAATTGATATTTGCAAGCATGCTAGAAACCAGTCTTAGATCATAGATTGATAACTGCAGCGCTCATTCAATTCTGATATGGACTAAAGTAAGTACATTTTGCTTCAGGAACATTGATCGAAGGAGACTTTTGAATGCTTTGTTTCAAGGTACCACCATTGTCTTAATGTTCCATAAAGATAACTACAGCTTTGTTGATTTCATCGTCTTGTGTATTTAACCATTCAGTGGATCTCGTGTGATAACGTTTCAGTGAAAGTAACATTCAAAGATGAGGATTAAAATACAGCAAACATATAATATTTTGTTCTATTTGTAAAATGGTTGTCAGTATTTCCTGCTACAAAGAGAGTTGGGTATATCGAGAAAACAGACTAAAGGAAAAGTAACTTTCAAAGACTTAAAACTGTCAGATAAATTTGTTACTTCCTGTTTTAGTTTAGTATACAATTTCCTTTCCAATGAACAATAAAGTTTTAAATGATGATTCAAATACAGCATTGGGTTTTTCTTCTTTACTCTTTATATTTAATTACTGAATCACAAGAATACAACATATGAGTAGCAATTATTTTAAGAGTTTTTATTCAAACAGTCATGAAAGAATTTCACCAGATATAACAATATATTTCTCCTATAATTAGTCCACTCTTCTCTTCATGTACAAGATTTCCTTTTGCCTTTGGCAAGGAATCAAAAAAACTTTTTTTATTAAGTGTAACTCAGAATTACCTGTTACAGAATGCTGAACAGATAACAATTTAGGTTTGAAATGGTAAAAACATTCCAGAAAAAACTAGAAAGAGATTGTTGTTCCTTTAGTGTCATCAAATACATGACCTTATTTTACAATTCACAATACTTTATAACTTATCCCTAAGCTCTTGAGCATGTAAAACCAATGATGGCTTCCTTTAGAGAATTACAAGCTGTAAACTCTTTTCCCTGTTTATAATTATTTTGCTATTACTGGTATGGACCAATTTCAGGGCCCCCAACAACAGATGGGGCACTGTCACATGGTCTGACACTCACCTATTCTCCCTCTCAAACCTGTCTTGGGTTCCCGAAGTTCTTCAGTTTAAAGTTACAGTACATAATACGTTTCACAGCTGGTAAGCTTGTACTTTACATTGATCATCTGAAAACATTACCAACAATAGCTTCATTCAACATGATGAATCTTTTTCCAGGTCACTATATAATGACATCATCAGCTATAGACTCAGTTCTTTGCTTACAATTTTGTTAAACATTTAGTTTCACATCATGATAAGAATATCTGGATGGACTAAATCACAGTTTCTTTGAGTAGATCCACTGGAACGTGTTTAATCTTCAGATCTCCTCAGGGTTTTTTTTTAATTGAGATCAACTGCTCAAATCATAACTTGATGTGAAGTTACTCCATCAACTGACAACTCTTGTTTCTTACAACTCAAAGTAACCTCTACCTTAACACTTTTCAAGATCTGTTAAACAGTTTTCAAGAATGGTTAAAAGATTTTTTTTTAAATTTGCGGTTTCAAACCTGCAAAATAACTCTCCCATACAAACCCAAAATAGACAGTTGTACATTTTCCATTATCAGAAAAGGACACAGACTTTCTTTTTGGGTTCATAGACACTGCTACATAAAAGTTATGCTTAATATGTTCAGCAGCATGTCATACTATCATCTAGAAGCACTACCAATGAGGGCTTCCTTCAGAGGTTTCAGAGCATTTGTTGCTTGGAGACCAAGACTGCGAGCAAAGACAGCAGCAGGGTTGGTGGTGGAGTAAAGTCTCTTCAGGGCATCTATAACCATCATGACCGGCACGACATGGCGTTGACGCTGGGTCTCGTATTCTGTTAAACTGCCGATGGAACCTGCAAAAAGGATAGATTGTAAGAATAGTAATGCGATAAAATAATGGTGTTATATACAGTTGTCGCTATGAAAACTGACCAATCTGATTCATCGATTCAACACAATTTTAAAAATGCAACGATGTGTAACAGTTTTAAAAATAATTTCACCATTTTACGGTACCCCAAATTGTCATTATTTATTCAAATTATCTTCAAAGTTTGCCCATCAGTGACTTATACTTTGACTTTCCAAAACATCTTAGGGCAATACTGACAACACTATCTCTGAATGGTTAGTCAAAGAGGCCAAGTTACCATACATGAGGGAAGCAAACCTTACCAAGATCTTCCCCTCGTAAGGCTGATTGAACTATTACTTCTTTAAGACAGACAACATCCCCAAACCCAAGATTGATACCCTGACCGGCAAGAGGGTGTACTCTATGGGCAGCATCTCTGCAAAAAAAAGAAAAGAAAATATATTATCAACATTAAAATTAACTATTACATTAGTTACAATAATAACTCAAAGTTTAAAACAAAAAGTTATTTTAAAGAACTGAATCTGATCCAACTCAACTTGACCATCATTAAATTTGATAATCATGGATAACAGGTAGAATTTTATAATCGTGGGTAGCAAGCAGAATTTGATACCCGTGGATACCAGGCAGAATATGATAATTGTGGATAATGGGCAGAATTTGATAATCGTGGATAGTGGGCAGAATTTGATAATCGTAAATAGTACGCAGAGTGTGCATGTGTCTGTGTGTTACAACTACTAATGATCAGAATCAAATGGATGCAATAAACTCTTAAAGATATATACATGATCTGATGAGCAATACTCTATTACGTTTCAAATATTAACATCCTGTATCATCATCGTATCTTATCAAGCCTTAACCTCATATCATAGAATGACATTCAATAAACAGCAAGAAATATTCAACTTTTACACTTCCCCGCTTATAGCTAATCACCAGGGTTTGAAATTTTAGTCCAGCAAGATGGTGACCAGTTTGAAATTGTTCCAAAAGTTGCCAGAAAGTTTGGGTTCTCAGCTTTTTTTCCTTTTTTTTTGCTCCAGATGAGGAACTTTTATATCAGAGCCCTGGTATCAACTATCCTTGAAGTATATGAACATGATAAAAAATAAATTAATAAGAAATATGAAAGAATTTGAAGTGTTGACCGACCCAACAAGAGCTATCCTAGGTTTGACATAATGCATAGCGTGACCCAGTCCCAAAGGAAACTTTGCTCTGCTACCAGTCTGGACACCACTGACACTGGGAGGCAACTGTCTCACTGATGAGGAGTCATCTGGTTGCAACACTTTCAAGAAATCTCCAAATATTTGACTCACAACATCTACAGATGCAACATGGTGAGAATCATCCCACTGTTTGCATCAGAAATGAAAAAGAAAATTATAGAAAAAGCAAGCTTTGTTGAGATATTAAATAGCGATGAAATGGTTACGAAAACTAAACTATTTGTTGTAGATTGCAATTTGGGATATTATGAAATAACAAAAGATATTTGAATGTCAATAGTCAACTTCTTGTCGTTGTTAAAAGAACAGAAAACACATTCTCAGTGACTACACAGATATGAAGCTACACAAAAGTGAAAGTATTGCCAAGGTGCAGAAAGAAGAGCACAGATTTCCAGTTCTGTCTTCTCCCCCTCAAACCCCCCCCTGCCCCATGGCCAACCCCCCTCAAACCCCAGCCCCCATGGCACCATTTCCTGGCTCTCGTCCAAAGATCGACTTTAGTTATGCCGGATGAGTGAAAGTTGGTATCTACGAATGGTAAGAGTGGATGATAACATTGCACAACATTTCTGATTATGCTAGAAGATGAGAGAAAGTTGGATGTGCACCAGAGTTCTAACCAAGGTGAAGAGTGAGGTAAAGGGATCAGACCCCTCTCCCCCACCCCACCCCCCCCCGGGAGGATTCCTGATTACGGCACTGCTACCTAGAACCATTTGTTGTCCTTGATTGTACCAAATTTTCAAATAATTCTTAAATGTCATCAGTATCGCCCTAAATATGCTAGAAATTCAGGTAATGGTCACCCATGATCAAATTTCAACAAATATTTTACTGCTAATCTTAATGTAGTTCTCCACATTGACATAATTTTATTGTTTATTTTAACAAACCTGGTTCAACATTCTGAGGTATCGGAACCGCCACGACCTACTTTTCAAAACTTCTCGCAATTTTTTAAACTTGCTAAAGTAATGGGCCAAAATAATGATGATGACCTTGGATATATACTTACAAAGGCATGGTTTACAGCTTCAACAAAGTCATCATCAGACATAAGCAGCAATTTCTTGGCCGCTTCATGACTCGTGGACCAGACCAAAGAACTTTGAGAGCCGTTCAGCTGTAGGAAGAATTCAAAGCAAAATTGATCAAAAGTAGTAAACGAAGAGTCTTACTGGAATCAGAATTGAGTGATTAATTAATTAATGAAGAACAATCCTAGGGAAGTATAAGTTTGTCATTATTGGTTCAATAGTGTCGCTGTTTCGATGGATGAAGGGCAGGCATATAAATGAGTTTCAAGCTTTTTTTGAGATCTACTAATTGGCATCAGTTCTGCGACATTTGAAGATCACACAAGTACATAACTCACTCAAACAAAACAAACAATATCATCCTCAGTTAATTTATTTTAGGGAGATTATAATGCTATGTTGTCAAAGGAAATATGAGATAGAACATCCAGAGAGGTATGGAACATGTTTACTACAAAGTGAAAGCATTTTTGATCTCCAAATGTATAATTTAATCTATCCAACTGTCATCAAGTGTGACATCAGGAATGTTCACATCATCTCTCGTAGTTGATATTCGACAGGAAACGAGAGTGAACGTCCTCTCAAACACCAAAGAAATTGGTAACTTTTCCGTTATTCTTAATTGTGCATTTTAACTGTGTTGCATACTTAAGTCCATGAAACAACTGCCTGTCCTAGTTTTATGGCAGCCAGGCAAAGACTACAGTAGGTCACCTACCTCTGTTCTCAGATTGGTCAATAAGATAAAAAGAATTTCACAGAAATAAACTTAAAAGAAACTAGGTCTTGACTAGATGAGAAGATCCTTTTGTGCAAACTGACACACCCATTTACAGACCACAAATTTCAATGAAAGAGTAAATATCTGTGTTGTAACACAGTTTTAGAAGCAGGATTTACAAAAGATGGGGTTATGGCCCCATAAGACTCCCATGAGGGGATGGGGGTCCTCAACCCAAAAAAAATTAGACATGAAAGCATACCATGCAGTTAGGCTACAAATGAGTCTGAAATTAGGTAAACATGCCAGGTTGTGCAAACAGCTACCTTTAATGTTTTGTGTGCATTTGAAAAGGGGGTGGCATAGTTTAGTTCCCACAACCCCCTGGCCCTGTGTCTGTAGAACATCATGACTCGAGACAGTATTTCAAAATTCTTCAACTTTTCCCCCAAAGAGATGATACAGGGACTTGAGCATGAAAAAAAAAGACTGGCAAAGATTTGGAAGGAAAAACATGACTCCTTACAGGTCTGGTAACGATACCTTTCAACTCTTGCATTGAAAGTAACAGACCCTTCAAACACATTATTCAGTAAAAAATTGTTTCAAGTCTGAAATTGAGGTACAAATCAAACTTTGAGAGATTCATACTCACGGGTAACATTGCTATTGGTCCTGTGGGAAGGAACCTCTGCCAAGCCACATGATTTTCGGTTTCCTAGAAAGAAAGAAATATACATCGATATTTTATATATAAGGGGGTAATGGAAAGTAAGGTAAGGGGAGGGAATTTAAATATAATTTTTGTTAAAGGGTTATAAACTTTGTACGTTTTCTATCAGCAATAGGAAAAACAAAACATGCGTTAGGTAAACACAATGAGCAAACCAACAAGTCCTCCTTAAAAAAAAAAAAAATCCTAATTTTAAGAACCAAAAATGAAAAAATTATCAATAATAATTGACATAAAATTCATATAAAATTGACAACCCACACACTACTTTGCCCTTCAGAGCACCTCTTACCTCTACTAGATTTAATGTAGCTACCACAGCTGATTGGTCGTATGTCCATCTGGTCACACCAAATCCCCCATACTTCCTAATCTCCGAGTTGGCACCATCTGCACCTACCACTAACCTTGTTGTGACATTTGACCTGTCTTTCAGGGTTAAATTTACCCAAGAATTTTGATCCATTCTACCCACCATGGGCAACTTTAGATTTGACAATCTGCGAAAAGATATCAAAAATCTTAAGGATTAATGAAAGCAATCAAAATGGCTCAAAATATTGAGGAACAATGACACAATGCGATTATCACCCAACATTAATTTGAATTATTGATACATATATAGTTGAAGCAAATTTATACATTAATAGGTAAATGAGTTCATCTGCTACTGTACAGTATGTGGTGATATTAACCAACAGTGTTGTACATGACCTGAGTCATACCTGTTGAACATGATTCAAAGAAATAAACCAAGTTTATAGTAATTTCTTTTTATACCGTAGAGAGAAGACGAGGTGATTAGAGTGAACAAAATTGCTTGAATGACTCTGATATGAAACTAGTCAAACAATTACCTCATAACAGATCTCTAGCTTCCACAATGACAAATTTCGATCAAAGCGATGGAAACAAAATGATTGGCTACTTTTGAAAGTAACAATTGCCCTTTGTTCAAACGGGAGTCTGTTTAAGAATTCAGTTATTTCAAAGTGTATGTACCATTACTTATGGACAAGCCAACATGTTTCAAAAACCCTCCTTCAACCCACATGATTTAATTGGTGTTAAAACTTAAACGCATCGTAACTGAATAAATAACAGTCTCCTATCAGCATCAGGCGTAGGGTATGGAGTACACATCTTGTGCCAGGAGGGGAGGTGGGAGGGGGGAGAGTGATAATGTGTTATGCTAATAAGCCTTTAAATAAGGGCTTATATAGCACTTCGAATATAAAAGGTGATTAAAAACATGACTAGTTCATTTGATAAAAATTTCTTCTAGAAATACAGCAGATAAGAATATAAGACTGTTTGCATATACAATGTGGCTTCACAACTCGTTTCCCTTGATCTTTCAAGATAATTCCGAACTTGTTTCGAAAATCTAAGATAAACATTTTCACACTTCATTCAACCTAATTAATCATAGAGGCAGTTGATATTAACTGCTTAAACAAATACAAAACACAAAAAAAGCTTTATTAATAAGGGTATTGCCATATTTGTAAATCGGTATATAATGAATCTAATGTTGTTTTTATACAAGTTATGCCTATAAAATACAATTTAGTTGTTACTTACCCAGTTTCATATTTCACCTCAACATTGTGTAAATTATTCAATTG
>KN890091.1:13573-48588 GCA_000934455.1 Apostichopus parvimensis
ATCATGAGAGGTTAAAAAACGTAGCAGATTTTTACCTAATGAAGCATACTCTCCCAAATACTTACTTTCATAGTTTCATTCACCAAAGATGCACGATTCTAAATATGGATTTTTTATTGTTTTCCCTTCTGTAACAAATCAACATTCCAGGGGGTCCTTTCAATCATTTGTAACTAAAGAATGTATTTTTACCAAAATAACCAAAAAACATTTACCTGACGGAGAAGAGTCTCTCCAAATGACAAAGTTTCATTCAGTGAAGATGCAAGATTCTAAATATGGAATTTTCCCCCCTTCTGTAACAAATCAACATCCCACGGGTCCTTTCAATCATATGCAACTATTAAAAGAATGACTATAAAATGATAAAAGTGAACTTTAATAGTTTACCTTTCTGTTCCTGCTAAATGTCTGAGCAGGACATCCAACGTCTTCCTTTGCACCCATCCCCAGTGTAAAGCCAGAAGGCCCACAGAAAACCTGTCTGTGATTGGTTGATTACACACCAAGTGGAAATGAATCGCCCACTTGTAGCAAACTTTTATCTGTAAAAGTTTGTAAAAAAAGATCTTACGTAGATATTAAATATTAACGTTTGGTCATATAATTTGCAAATTGGCTTGTATCCCGTTTTGAATTTAAAATTATTATCATTTTAACACAACCGGTTGTGCTGACCAATATTTGCTTAACACAATCAATCTTCAGTGGTCCACTATGTAAGACACAGAAGATGAGCAGAAACAAAATACTGGTCTTATCAATGGAACATGGATTAACAAAAGCTGACAACAAACAACAACCATCATCTGTCCATTGGTAACACAAATGTTTGGTACAGCAAATTAAGAACAACATCAGAATAAACAAAGTAAAAAGTAAAACCCCCGGTAGAGTTGCCATAAACTTTTCATCACAATCTTAATAATATCTTTATATTATACCAAATTACTTTCATTAACATAAAAACTTTGCCAAAACTGCCCAACCATAGAAGTCTACTGATGTTTGTTAAGGCTAGCTGGATCTTCTCCATTACAAGCTTTTATGATTAACCTTTGTTAATACCTGTAGAACTGTCTCTTCGGTCAATCCCGGAGATGACCGGTTCAGCCACTCGTCCATGAGGGTTGAGAGTGATTCGAAGAACTTCCAGAGATGAGCAAAGGATGAGTGAGGCAGATCGTCGAGAGATAGTTGACCTAAAGATGCAAGGGAACAAAAAAAAGAAGATAAACCCAGAGTAACATGCTTTTAATTATTAAATTAAATGGTACTTACTGAGTGGACAAAGAAAGGCTAATAGCTTTGACAAGAATCTGGATAGAAATCTTTTTGGCTTTATCAATTAAGCAGTTTAAAACTCAGTTATTGCAGATCAATGTATATTGTGGCAGTCATATTTGTAATTTCTCTGTTGACCTATTTGCTTAGTAATTAATTAAGCCTGACACAGAAATGCAATCATATATTGTTCATGGAAAAGACAAGATACATGTAACTACCTTTATTAAACACCTGAGAATACTTCATGGGTGTTTTTTGTCCACTGGTAGGATTACTTGCATGGACAGTTTCCATCAAGCGTTTCCACAACATTAGCTGTAACCTGAAAGATATCGAACATGGAGTTAGTAAATTCATGCATCATTATTGTAAGGCTGCTTGAAATTAGACCATAAATGACACAAATATTCTGCCCAAATTGTATTTAGTTAATGTCAATAATTACTTCTCTTTCATTCTCTATCTTACCATACCAAACTTTATAACAGTCAGCTAACTTTCATACTGACACTAACATTATTAATCTAACCTTCACATTAGGCCATCATTTAAGCACACTTTGTTATTAAAGATCTGTGCATTCTGCAAAATATTGAATTATGCATAGCAACTTTTTATTACCTATCTATATGCTTACAGTTGGTTCAAAACAGACAGCTTCTCAATTTTTACTCAAAAACAATTAAAATAGAGTTTCATCACTAACAGCATTTGGGTAAAATGAGAGCTCAGACCTTCAGTTAGCATCACTGTTAGTCATGTTGTTTGAACTGCTTTCAAGACAAACATCTAACCACTCCCCAACCTTCCCCACCCGCCCCCCTCCCCCCCCCAAAAAAAGAAAAAGAAACTTGGCCTAGTAGCTCTTATAATTCATCTTCTGTTTCATACTTTATTAAGGCCAACATGCCAATTAACAGTGCCACCCCCCCCCCCCAAAAAAAAAGACACCAAAAATGATTAGAAGTGGTCAATATCCACTTGACGATGGAGGAACATATCCCTTTAATCATCACGTCATCTTATTTGATAAAGATAACATTTTATCTTGTACAAAGTCAGCTAGAATTAGCTGGTGCATCATCAGTGTATGCTATAACCGTTATAATCAACAATGATCCAATGCTCCATTCTCTAATTCTGTCCGCACTGTTCCATCGGTTCTTACCTCAGACCTGTTTGAGTTGCCTGCTCAACAAGGTTCTCTCTCTCATCCTTCACATCCTGAGTCTGGGCTGAGATGTACAACAGACTTGAGGTGCATGCCCTCAAGTACTCTGCTAGTTGTGAATTGCCACCAACATCAAGTGGCAGGCATTGCAAGTGCTTCAAAACTGAGAGAAAGAAAAAATTGAACATTTTTGAGAAATGCAGCACAAACCTCAGGCCATCCGTTAGCATCACACTTGTTTGGTTCACTATTATTCGAGCCAGCTAACGTGACTTGCATCTGTGGTATGAGGTGAATACAACCATTGTTTGTAACTTGTCACCATACTGCACACTGCAGTCTTCAGTTATTAAATTCATAGAATCGTATATAGCTCTAAGTGCCTCTGGGACTCTATAACTGCCAAAAGTAACTCTTCTGATGTATTTAAAAAATTATTTATAGTATTGGTGCCAACATTTTAGCATTTGAAAATTTCATAAAGGTTGGTAAGTGCTTTGCTGCTGGTTCTCACATGAGTATTGTTCTAATAAGACAATTAAATGGCTCAATGAGGAAGAATGCTGAGAGGGTGGCAATAAAAGGCTTGAGCAAGTTCAAGCATAATCGACCATTATTTCTAGCACACTTTGGTGCTACCCTGATCACCATTAAGAGGAGATGATGTGACTAACCCTCTTTATCCTTCTCCTGCTTCCTCCTCATCTGAGAATACAAATTACTTCCATAAACCTGCTCCAGCATCATCTTCATCCCTTCTCCAGTCACCCTCGGCTGAAAGTTTGAAGGTAACCGTGACAACACCTCGATCAGCAGATCACAACGGAGGTATTGATCTTTGGCTGTTGTCTGTGAGAGGACCTCCAATATGCTGTGGTGGAGTTGTCTGAGGAGGTCAGACTCACCGGGAGCATTCCTGATGGTACCAAGGAAGATGATCAATAACGGTATAATGGAAATGTCAGTGTACCACAATTTATGTCAAACAATAATCTTCATTATTTAAATCTATTAACATCTATCACCATCCACATTGCTTAAAGCCCCACTATATAGCTGCATTATTGGTATCCTGTTGCTCTTAGCAACAACCATAATGTTTCACAGTAACAGTCTGCTCTAACGGACATGTATTTAAGTTTATCGATGCAAGGTCTTGTTTCATTTGATACAATACCCTTTTCCTTATGTGAAACTGGAGTGTCAAGGTGTTCTCCTGAGTTTGCAATGATGTGAACCTAAGTTGAAATTTGTCCCGAACATAGGACAAACTTTCATCTTCTGTGCCAGTAAAATGATAACTTAAACCAAGCAAACTTCTATCATTACTTTCCCAACAAACTCTTAAGCCAAGAAATGAACTTTTCATTTCATTGGTGTGGCAAATTTCTTACCCAAGAAATGAATTTTTCATTTCATGGGAGTGGCAACTTTCTTACCCATCATCTCTGTTGATTTCCTGGCACAGATATTCCACAATCGCTACGTCCCTCTGGACCGTGGCCAAGGCTGAGTCAGCTCGGATGCAAGATGTAGATGGAAGCTGGACATGAATCACTTCTTCAATAGGAACAACATCTGCAACCTCTTCTTCATCTTTGTCTTCCTCCTGCTTACTACTGTCTTCATCTTCAGTCATCTCAACATCTTCAGATCCATCTGTCTTGTCTCTTCCCAGCAAGATGGACTCAAGAATGTCAGCAGCTTGCTGTTAGTTAGTGTAACAGTAAGGTAAAGGGAACCAAAGAACAGAACATGTTTTCATATTGAAATGTGCAAATGATTTGTGACAAAACATTGACAAAGCAAAGAATTTGGCTTGTTCTTGAGTAACTGGAAAGAACCTGGACGAGATAAATACAAGTTGTGGGAAACGAGTCCAGGTAACAGTTAGATCATAACAGACTACATTCACTACATGTAAGGCATTATTCAATACTGAATAGTGATACCACAAGAACTAATTCTTTACCCCTCCCATGTTTTATACAGGCAATCTGAACAACTAAATATAATTTACAGGATGAGTAAAAAGTGATGATAAACAATTGTTGATGTATGAAAATTTCAAGTTTAAAGTAGACAATGGAACAAATGACATTGAGAAATGAACGAATGAAAAATTACATGGGGGCCTGGCTGGAACCTGAACCTATGAGGATATCCTCACCAATTGGGCCATTGACATACACATGCTGTCAACAATTGGTAGACCCTAGCAGTATAAA
Organism: Apostichopus parvimensis; assembly: GCA_000934455.1. Taxonomy (NCBI): domain Eukaryota; kingdom Metazoa; phylum Echinodermata; class Holothuroidea; order Aspidochirotida; family Stichopodidae; genus Apostichopus; species Apostichopus parvimensis. The sequence continues at coordinate 18,260 of KN890091.1, forward strand.
CAAAACAACTTTCTGCCTTCTCTTGTTGCACCAATTATCCAGCTTTTCTAAAACATGTTTTTGGGGAAAACTTCTCAGACTAGGGGCTAGATAGAGGCACATTTTGCATGCAGCTATACTAGACATCTGCATTAAGTCAGAAACTAGTCAGTTATAAATCATTTTACCTTTTGTTTGGTTCTCATGAGCTGGCTGGTGACATACACACTGCCGCACGCATCTTCCAAAGACCTCTGCCAACTACGACCAGTGCCGAGATACTGTTGTGTCAACGACGCAGCCAATAGCAACGAGGATATACTAGCGATGTCTAGTAAAATACAAGAAAACTGGACATAGAAAATGTTGCAAAGTGGATGCAAAGTATGAAACAGATTAGAAAACACCTGGTGACTGTGTCAGTATGGTATAGTGAGAAATGGTAGTCTATAGACCTGTAGATTGAAACCAACCATTTCAAAACACTTGGAAATATGTTAAAATCAGCTTAATTGAGTTAAAATTCTTTCCACAGTTCAGCATACGTACTCATCTGTCTATTATTGGGCAATACATTGCTCACTCACCACGAAGTTCCCTCTTCATTCTCGAGTGTATCTTTATCAACTGTCTGCTGCCCTCATTTGACAGTCCCAGTCCTCCTAAGAGTGTCATCATATCTATCAAACTGTACTCACACTCTCTTGGCTGTAAACAACAAGAACAACAAACAAAGAAATAAATATAAACAAATCAACAGGTCACTGACCAAGATTTTTTTTTTTTTTAAATCAACAGTAAAATAGCAACAGGTCACTGACTAAGAAAAAATAAGAAAAAATTATATTGATTTGTTGTGTAAAAGTATGTCAGGCCCACTGACTTTTACACATTCTCTTCCACAGGCTCTTTAGTGGATAAGCAGTTTGTGAACAGTTTTTGTTTTATTTTAATATTGACTTGTTGGCGTAATTTGTATACAGCTACCAAAGATGTGCAAAACAATAGAGTACACCTTCACGAGGAAGCGACATAGAGCAAATGGAACTTTCTTGAGGCCATCTTGTGACACTGCAGTATTATTATAGATAGCAGATGATGAGTCATCAGAGAAGACTTACATCTGGTGTCACACAAATCTCTACTCCTCTGTTTCTCATCGCTCTGGAGATTTCTCCATACTTTGGATCCATCGCCAGGATGAGTCTGCAAAAGTCAAAAAGTTACCGACAAGGATGATTAATTTTCTCTAACACTTTGACAGCAAATTGGAGTAAATTCTATATACCGCTTCTATGATGACAAATTTTTGCCATTAAAATATCGCTTTTAGAATATACTTGCAAAAATCCACTACCTCCATTTTGTTTTTCATTGTTTTGTTAAGTTTCAGGAATCTACACAATAATAGTGATGGGCGACACAATGAACATTGTGCTTTGAGACAGATACTTATACTACATTATTAGATATATATTTAAGATACTGTGTGAATTGTGCTTTCCTCTTCTCACCTATAAGCTTCTGGTATTCTAGTCTTAAGACAGATTCTAAACAGTACCACTAGTCCTTCTAAATGTCACTTTATGGTTTACATAGACTATAAACTTAGACCATTAACTGGTGTTGTGGCCGAGGCATTTGAAGAAATGAGGCTAAGCAATCGGGAGGTTCCGGGTTTGATACCCGGCAGGGACGTAGTAAGTTGGGTTTTTCATCCAAGAGCAATCTACCGTTTTCCCAACTGAAATGACTTTCTAAATTGAAAAGATTCCAAATTTGAGTGAAAATGTTGAATTGGAAGCCACCAGACGTGTTAGTTGTAATCCATAACCCCTTGCGGGTTTCTCCCACATTGTGGTTGCTTAAGCATCATAAAAAGAGCTACTGATTATATTTAATTTAAACTATTTAAATTAACTGCTGATTACATTTAATATTTATATTTAATTTATATATTTAATATTATATATAATTTCTATTAATATTATATTTGATTATATTTTAATAAACCTCTAACCTACCTGAATTCTGGATGTGGTACGATGGTTGGTATCTGACCATCTATGATCCCTCGTTCATTGATCGTCAATACTCCATTCGGTTCCAGGAGACCGTTAAGTCTATCCAAGACAGACGGGCTGGATGAACAAACAACAAACAGAACAATTTATAATGTTGAGTGTCGCATTAGTAAATCAAAAATGTTAATTTGAGACACGTGCAGCATACATTGAGATTATGAGCAATCACCTTTACAAAGTAAATGGATGATACAGAATTTGGAAATTCATTTTTAAAATAATGTTACAATAACATTTTGCAACCTATATCTATTCCATCTTTCTACTGCCCAAACAGATTTTCTTTTCCAACATTTTAATTCATAAGCAAGATCCTATCCTCCCACCCTTTTAGTACATTAATGGTTTTACTAAGAAATCTCCTTAATGTAATTCTTATGCAGCTGTGAAGCGTATTCTAGTTTGATATGGTTATTATCACGTCACCCATGGCTCGCGCTTTGGGGGCTATGAATCACGCGTGCGTATTCATATGTTTTGTTTCAAATGATTTTGGAAGGGTTTAAGTGTCTCCTAAAGACATATCTGGGAGTTTAAGTTTATCTTCCGAAGGCTACGGACGTAGAACCGTAGGCTCCGTATTTATATTTATACCTGTTATAGTTTTATTCCGAATCAATAAAAGAGTTATATATATTATCAAATATCCGCTTTTGAAGATTGTTTCCTATTTCACGCTCGGTTCGCGTTATCAGTGTAAGGCCCGGCTTACCGTTCCCGAACTATCAAAATAAGCCTTACACAGCCAATAAAAGACAAAAGATCACTAAAAAAAAATGAAAACCGTCCAAATAAAAAACATGAAACCCTGATTCGGACTTACCTGCAAAAGTTGACATTGTCAATGAGAAGCCAGTCCCCTTCTTGTAAGGCTTGTACCAATAAACCATCCACCCATTCAAACTGACCCCCTCCTCCAAGGATGTGTTTGTCTCCTTCAGATACCCTCTCTGATAACTTCTGAAGCTGTTGTAGGAGACTGTCTACATCTGAACACAAGAAAAAAAAAAAATCATTCTTTCACATTTTACAATCAGGCCTCAAAATGGTCTTTCCCATTGGTGTTAGTGAGTCTCTGAATGTGTCCAACATGAAACATGATGATAATGTTGGTCAGGCAAAATCAATAGTTCTTCTTCCACATGAAGTATGAAGTTAAAGGGATTTATTATCTCATAAAAATATGAAATGCTGTTATGCCTTCTGGAGCGTATCTGTCAGGTTGCAAAACATTCACTGACATATATGTTTCCAAAATTACTCACAGTTTTGCAATGGTTTTCTCCTGAATTTGTTGTTTCTGATCATAACTAAATACAATATATGTAAACTAAAACTCACCTGTTTGTACTTGTTGTAGAGTTAAGCTGTTTTCCTTCACAATGACCAAATGGTCTTCTAGTTTCCTCATCTTATCCAAGAACTCTGTCACAGGATTTGTGGATTCTGAAAATTTGTATAAAATAAAAGTCACATCAATTAGCATGAAAATGTTATACAAACATGAAATGCAAATGTATTTTACTGAGTGTTATGTTTCTCTACTGACCTGAAGCTCTTTAAGCAATCATTAAGTCTTAAGTCTTTAACACTACATTACCTGTTGCAAAGTCAAGCAAAGCCACTGGTTGGCCAACCCTAATTAACCCTGATCAAAGGACACTTCAACAAGCAAATACCTGGTTTTCCATTGCCCTCTTTTGGAGAGGCCTGTTCACATCATTTGACAACTTATGACTACCTGTTGCACAGGCAAGCAAAAGCCACTGATAGGCCGCCCCCAATTAAACCTGAACAAAGGACACTTCAATAAGCAAATACCTAGTTTTCCATCGCCCTCTTTTGGAGAGGCCTGTTCGCATCATTTAACAACATACGACTACCTGTTGCACAGTCAAGCAAAGCCACTGATTGGTCAACCCCAATTAAACCTGAACAAAGGACACTTCAATAAGCAAATACCTGGTTTTCCATCGCCCTCTTTTTGAGGGGCCACTAGCGACCAGGAGGACTGTACCGCTTGTAGAATAGCAACATTATCTGATGAAGTCTTCAGACAAACGCCTTGCAGATGAATGGTCAACCTCTCTGCCTTGCTCCTCAGTTTTTCATAATGACGGTAAAGATCGGTCTGTAATGTTAGAGATCCAGATTTGATACATATGTTACTGATTGACATTATTATTCATGTATTGAATAGCAATGTGCAAAGAAGGGGCCAGGTTTGAGAAGAACTGAAAGGCATCAAAACTGGTCCAGTACTGACATGAAATTTCTTTTTTTCAATTATTTTTTTATTTTATTTATTTATTGTCATTATTTCAATTATTAATTATTTCCAATAATTTACTTAATTCCATTAATTCAATCCTGTAACATGATAATTGATTGTTGTGTCATTAAAAAAGACAGCTTGCATGTTATGCATCTTTCTTTTGGCATTATTCTTCTTCACTATTTATCTGTTGCTAGGAAGAGTGCTTAAGATGAATAGCTAATTGGAGACATTTTCTTCATTGTCTTTCAAATTCATCCCAATTGTAACAACGAATGTGCAACATGAATGAAATCATCCACAACTCTGACAGTCAAAAGAATAGTTGTAAAACCAACTAAAGAGGTAATTTATTATTCAAAATTATCTTTAGCTTAGGCGTCTAACATACCAAATGAAGCAAATGTTTCCAATTTCAACAGTTTTTTAATTTTTTTTTATTTTGTCACTTTGTTTTAAAAAACGATTGCTCTATTTAACTTGAAATAACTCTGACCTGCTCAAATCCACCGAGGAGCTCTGTGGTGTCCATGGCACTGTTCATAGCCAACACTTTCAGTGAGTGACCCGTCAAGGAAGCAACCAGCCTGGCTAGGCTTGACTTTCCACATGCAGTTGGTCCCACCTATAGCATAGTGAAAGAGTATAGTAATGATTCAACACAATCTTACACAATACAATACTGCATAAACTATGGTTTAAATCAATTAGTTGTTTCAAACACATATGAATTGTTCTATTAGGTTGTATTGTTGCTCTTGGAATACCAGAGAAAGGTATTCACATGCGAACGGAGCAAAACTTTCTCATAAATGAAAGGTTGTTAAGTGTGATTCAATCTTCTCAAATCACTGCATTTCCATTACTAAACCTGTCCTGTTACACAGAGGCATCCAGTCGGGCCAGAGAGACCATTATGTCACCAGCCCACCTTCTGATTTCACTAGAAATTCATGGTACATTCATTGGGGAAGGAAAAATTCTTTCCTAGGCAGCCACTGTACTCTGATTCAGACCCCGCCTCCCTAATTGACCACCGGGCCTGACAGTGTAGCCTGCCCGACCCCACTTCTCGGGTCTGGTCTGCAAATGATAGTCTGTTCCACACCTTCCACTCTCCGTTCACTTCCCCTTAGGCTACCATAAACAACATTAGTCTATTCCCCCAGGTCGGCCAATAACAACTATCCACTTCCACTATAACATAAAGAGATAAACATTATCCTTACTAGAATGGACATCCAGTTCATCTGCAAACATTTCATCAGTGATTCTAGAGGTTGAAGGTCATGGTGTAGTAAGAACAGATGACCATTGCTGTCACTCTCGCAATCTTCCATTTCTCTCGGAAGGAAAGAATGACCCACCTGAGGCAAAGAAGAGGGACGAGAGAGGAGGGAGGCTTATTAATATATCACATATATACAACCCATTGGGGCAGAAGCAATACTTTAGATATTACTTCTCAATCTAAGTCAATCTAAAATGAGATCAATCTAAATGTAAATCTATTGTAATGAAAGAGTGTTTTGTTTTCGTACATTTCTACGAGTTAATATGTTACATTAATACTGCATTAAATCACATTAACATGCAAAATGAAAATAGTCACATGAGACAAAAAACCAACCTCATCCAATTTGTTTTTCCTCCATTTTGACTTTAAAAAACTTGTCCGTGTAGATACATCTTTACAAATGAATTGAGCAATTTCAAACATCACAGAAATAGAACATTGGAGTATTAACAATTTGTTTACACGATAATGCATCTTATAATAAGGGCATTAACATATTACCTGTACTAATGATGGTGTCACTAGCACCTCTCTGCTGCACCTGTATGCTGACAATTCACCTTCAAAGACCTTCTCAAAGAGTGACGATACTTGTTTCTTGTCATCTGGAAGTCTTAGCCTCTCAGAGTAGATGAGGCCCACATGTTGACTAGGGTCCCAATGACCCTTACCCTGACCTTGGTCGTGTACCATCAGGTCACACCAACGGAAAAGGTCCCTGAGGTTGAACTCCCAAGGACCGCCTCTCTGCCCAAAGGATCTCCTCTCGTGTACTTCTTGACACAACTGCAGAAGAAAAGAATTGCTCATTACAAACCCAAAGTTACCATTGATTATAAATAAAAAACTTTACCAACTGCTGTTAATAGAGTAGTTCATTCATTGCTAATGTCAGCTACAAGGTATGTAGAAAATATCAGTTTCAGGGTATAAAGTTACAAACAGAGAAAAGGACAAACATGACCCCCCCCCCTCTCTTAAAAAACAAAACAAAACAGCAAAAGCAGTAACAATGTAAAACGCATTATCTGAATATGACAATGCTACTCTAACGTTATACATTAACAAAAGTCTCTCAGCGAGATACTTTTAACGTGTTAAATTTTCAATAAGCACTGCATTATATAATTTGGTTTATTTATTATTCCATGGATATGATTTTATTTTGCTATACAGAAGAGATCATTACCATGCACTAAATACAGATATAAATGTAAAATATATATAAGCATCAGAGAAAGTTATGTAAATACCAACTCACCTTTTGTGAAAATTCTACCATTTTCTCTAGCATTGTGTTGGGAATTGCTGGATACATGGTACTAGTGATAAACAGAAGATCCCCTGGTAGTAAGGGTTCCATGTAGACCTAAAAGAAATCAACAATATTTAAAATTAAATCTCTTTAGTATTAAGATTTAACATTATGAGAAAGTTCATGAGTTTTTCATAAAATTTCATCTACTTAATATACATATGTTTAATTTAAATCCTAGGTAGTCTATTGGTGATCTGCTTACTAAATGTGAACACTTGAAATACGTCCAACAGCATCGAGGATTTAATGCTGAACTTAAACATCTTCAGTAACTTCTGCATTTTGCCCCCAATTCTGATGTTTGGTTCATGTTTCTTACAAATACCTCCTCTAACCACAGATAATGAATATGCAAATATCAACCAGGTTAGACAGCCAGTTGGGACAATTTCCTAATGCTAGTACCTCTCTAAACTGTACTCCAAGATCATGCTTCGAATCACTGGTATTGACAGTACAAACAGTTCCTAACCTTGATCTGATAGAAACATCGTACTGACAATGCTCTGAAGCGGGACATGACACTACAGTGTAGAAAAAATGTCCCAACTGGGAGGGGTAGACACTAGGTACAAAACTTAACATGGCGTAGTGTAATCAACTCCACTCTTAGCTTGAATTTACCTAGCATCAAAACTGTAGCAATGTCATTCAAATAATGACTACTATTGCACAAATACTTTCATAGGAAAGTCACCCAAGATGGAAATCTTGGGCACAAAGCCAAATGACTAGATCCACAAGTATCCTTCAGCTATTAAAGAGAACCCTTCCTTAACAGGTGGTCTCTGTTCCTCGGAATACTCAGTATTAACTGTAATGCACAGCAGCCTAAGACTCTCTAGGAATTCCGGTCCTATTGTTATGAATGTTTCAGATAGACAGGTGCAGCTTTGTGTAGAGTGATGCTAGGTATGAGCTGACCATTCATAAGAATCTCGGTTTTCGAAGTCTCTTGGGATACTGCTGTACTAGCCTTTTAACCAATGAAAGGTCTCCCTGGCCAGTCTTGGATAATGTGATACAATGTGATACAATGACCAAATAGTGATAATGTGATACAATGACCAAATGATGTGATACAATGACCAAATAGTGATAATGTGATACAATGACCAAATGATGTGATACAATGACCAAATAGTGATAATGTGATACAATGACCAAATGATGTGATACAATGACCAAGTGATCATGTGATACACTGACCAAATAGGTATTAATTAACCTTGATGACATTCCCACCTGAAATTGGTTTTGAAGTTTATTGTTATGTTTCTTTCTTCTCTCACTTGTCAAATTTATTAAATTACAACCTCCTTTCGTGACATTTAAACCATGATATCTCCCAAAAGAAACAATATTTTCCAGGCATAATTTGGGGAACTTGTTCATATAAAGTATCTTTTTTTACCATATAAGGTAAACAACGTAAGATTTGGTCACGATGATCTCACCTGAGTGAATCTATTCAGGAAACTCTTTGGGAGCCCTTTACGACCACCTCCTTGTTTCAGAGGATTCTGACAGGCGAAGATTCTGGTCTTCTTGTGCTGAATCTGAAAATACTTCCCTAGCTCTGGTACAAAAATCTCACCCCTGTGATCCAGACAGGCATTTAGTCCTTCCAAAACACTTTGAGAGGCTAAATTTAACTGCAAGCAAGCAAAGAAAAACATTTACAAGAACATTAACAATCTGTTGGCTTGTGAATCTTTGAGAGAAAACATGTGGTGTTGTTCAAACATTTTGTTTTGTTCTCCCAATTTCTCTATTTTGAGATTTTGAGACACAAGATGCATGACAAAGCATTTTCTATTAGAGAAAGAAATAGTTTCCAAATTACACTGATGAAGGGCAATTAGCCATGTATTCATGGTTTGTCATTATACATTCCCACTTATTATCCGTACATTTCATCATTTGCTAAACTTTACCCTGATTAATAAATAAATAGCTTTTCAGACAAACCTCATCAAGTACAACCCAATGGCCAGCTTTCAAAGCTTGTAAGAGGGGGCCATCTCTCCAAGCAAACTGACCCCCTTCACCACCTTCCACCGGTAGATCAGCACCAAACAAATCTGTCACATCCTAGAAAGGAAAAAGAAAGAAAAATTGGAACAGGTTACAACAGGTCTCTTAACTTCTTCTCGTCAAGAAAGATATGATAAATTGGTTGCATCTACTTGAGAACAAACAAATTTCAAGTACATGCTGGGTAAATTTTTAAGGATATTTCTCAGTTGTCGCTAGGACAACCAGGTTTCTGGTTTGGTTGTTTGAACGGCAAAGTTGGTTTTCCGAAAAATTGCAGCAACATGATAAAGAGCGAGTAATATGTACACTGTAGGAGATATGTGTTGGATCTGTGAATAGAACAGCAGTATGTACACTGTAGGAGAGATGTGTAGGTTTGGTTAATAGAACAGCAATATGTATGCTGTAGGTGAGATGTGTTGGATCTGTGAATAGAACAGCAGCTTTGGGCCAGTAAAAACTTCCCTTTCGGTTAATCATAGGTCTACCATTATCTCCATCTTATTTCAGTATCTCCAAAGGGATGGAGGGGCTATACCAATTTATGATTTTACCCACTTTCGGATTTTTAGTAACAATGCAATCTGAATTTTGTGAAACCAGCTTTCATCTGCTGGACCACCACCAAAGCTGATTTTCGTTGTCAGAACAGAAATTTGGTCATCTCGGACAATCAGACAACAATTGAAATGATATACATTTGAAACCCATAAAAGTCTGCTTGGATGACTTCCATTCCTGATCAGCTGATACAAAAGGAGACACTCAAACAAACAAATCATGATTAGATTAGATTATATTATATGTATCTGGGTGATAGCAACTCTCCCGAAATATCAGCTGACATTTGCACTTTGCTGTATTTTTTTTATTTCCAAAAATGTATTTTGTTTCTACTCACAGTCTGCTCCGACAGATTAATCCTGACAATGTTATTTCCGGAAGATTTTGCCAGAGCTGTGACCAGACTGGTTTTCCCAACACCAGGGGAACCTTCCAGCAGGACAGCTTTTGGTAGCTGGAGTGCCCTGAGCAATCGGAGAGCATTCATGGCAGTTGTAGGGGCTGAGAGGGTGTAATGGTGGGCCTCAGAGTCCATGAGTGGTCCTGCAAGAAGAAATGAATACACACAAGTTTGAAAAAATGGGCTTCAAGATGAATATAATTTTTCTTGGAAGAGATTCCAGGGTTGTGCAAAGGTTCATGTGATGCCACCCCACTCTTTGCGATTTTAGCTAATATTACTCTTACTTTCAAGAGAGGAGAGAATTCCTCTTCAATGTATCATGAATTTGACAGGGGAGGTAACCATTGCATTCATCTTCAGAAATATCAACTCTGAAATTTTCCAATACTAATAAAACTTCTTTTGTCAACCTGCAGTATCCATCTTTACCATAAATAAAGCAACAAAGGATCTTCAAAGTTTGAAAAAAACACAATTTTTATGGTTTAAAAAATAAAAGTAGTAACCAACCTCTAGTGATGTAAAATGGATTGATGCCAAACAATGTGTCAGTTTTCTGTACCCAATCCACGGGCTGCCCGACCTTCTCTGATATGAATGGTGTCAAAGTTGAAAGGTCAACCCTCTGTCCGGTTAACTCGACAATCTGCTTGTGTAGAAACTCTAGACAGATCTGTCTTGCACGATGTCCGAGCACTTCTGCTCTGGAGTGAGGGCCGACTCCCAAACCGTCCAGGAAGACCAGACAGGCACCGTGGGTGTAAGCCTCTGCTGGGTCCATCCTTTTGATGGTAGTACTGTGGATAACATCTGGTGCACAGCAGGTGTTGATAAAGTTTACCCATGATAGGAGATCACGAACACTGACGGTACACCTGTAAGAATATAAACATAACCTTGAATCTGTTAACACACTTGGTACGTTGCAGTGATGATGTGCAGTAACTTCTTGGATTGGGGTACCTCTGCGTTTTGTGCATTGTCAAACTGGCTGTGTTTCTAATCTTTTGTTAATTTTTTTTTGGGGGGGGTAAAGTGATTATGTTCTGGGGGAGGAGTTGGGGATGGATGGGCTGGTGTAGCATGGGATAACCCAGAACATGAACAAACAGACTTTAGAAGTTCTTTCTTACTTATCACAGAGTTTGAAATGAGCTGATGTGAGTATTCCTATTCTAAACTTAATAATTTATTGTTCGAAAGGACACTCAGATAAACATGCAAACAACATGAATACTTTCAACAAACAGATTGTGTGAACGATGTTCACAATAAGTTAACATTCTCATCAACTGTGCCAGTTCCTTCCTCCTTTAACCAACAAGGAGCTCTATTTTGTGCATTTAAGATAGCAAATAAGAGTTCTGTTTCAAATGGAAAATAAATTAACTGTTACATACTTTTGACCAACTTCATTGTTCCTGAACCATTCTAAGAATTCCATCATTGCTGTCCCTATGCCACTGGAGCAGTCTTCCTGATTGGCCAGTTGTATCCCTGGTCTGATGTTATGCTCAATGATGTCAACCAGATCACCCTTAGTTGTGGACTGCTCGCACCATATCTCTGTGAATCTGTTCCTCAGTGCAGGTGAAAGCTGTAGTGTTAAAAAGCAGAAATTGGAAAAGTTTGCAAAATTATATGGCTAACAGAATTATCGGTATAGGTCGAGGACAACTTCAGACATATTTATTATGCAAAACAGCACACCCAGGTGCAGCTGCTTCAAAAGGATGCTAGGTCCAGGCGGAGTATTGATGTTTGCCGGTGAAAAGTATTCAACACTCTGAATGCATCCATTGTGTCATTTAATGCCACAGTGTAGAAACAAATCAACCTAAAATTAATTTGCTTTGGCCAGAGACAACACGTTACTATGGATACTAGTTGCTCTCAATTTTTACATGACAAAACTTTAAGATGCAGAAGGACAGTGTGGTACCTCTTTTTTGCCGTAATCTCCTCCAGGATTCATGGTTGCTGTGATGTGGAATCCATCTTGGGCGTCGACCTCCTCAACGTCGTCCTGGTTCTCCCCGCTGCCTCTCTCTGCCAGCAGCAACTTTTGCTCCGGTTCCAAGACACTGTTCAGTCTTTCCAGGACTGAGTCGTCAGCGAGAGAAATCTCATCGATGAGGAATGGATTTCCCTGTTTCATAGCCAAGACTAGGGGTCCATCGCACCACTCAAACAGCTTCTTGTTGTCATCCTAGGGATGCAGGGAACAAATTGAGCATGGTATCCATATTTTGTTTAGGTCATTGACATGTATGTTCATTCTGATTTTGATATTTCGTGGAAATATGCTCTCTCCCTCCCCTTCACATTCCCCTAACCTTCCCTCTCCCCCCACAAAACAAATGATTTTTTCTTAAAATGGCTTATTCCGTGGCAACAGTATCATACAACTTCTCTTTTGTATGGTTAAGCTTATCAAAATGGACTCTTTCCATGGTTTTCTTGGGATACAGTGATACTGCATCTGAGAATGGACATTATAAGCTAAAACCCCCTACACCATGGATACATGAAATGTTAAAGTTTTGCAGTATTTCTACCTCAAACCACACAGAACAAATACACTGCAAACAATCATGAATAACTGACCCTTCTTATTCAACCTTAACATTAACAAATCATAAACATAAAGAAAAAAATTAAAATCAATCAAATTTGCATTGGTGTGTCAATGAGAGGAGAAACATACAGATTAATAAACTAATCTCACCTCTGCATCATGGCTCCTGACAGGACGCAACCCGCCAAGGAAATCTGAGGTTTCCGTGTGAAGGTGACAGTTGACAGAAAAGAGCTGCTTGCTGGCTAATTCAGAAAACAACTGACATACAGTAGTCTTGCCACACCTGGAAAGGAACATGCATAAATTGTACAATGAGTTGCTTTTCAATAGTCTCAGACAATATTTCCATTTGCAAATAATTGCAGTTCTCTTTCTTACAAACTCTGGAGAGTACCTAAATGCAACGTCAAATCACAGAGCACGATGCTGGCAGGCTCAATATAATCCTTTAATTTCAAGATGGTGATAGAGACATCATGACAATGTTTTGTCTATAGCAGCATTAAACAATACGATAATAAGGTAGAATAAACTGGCATGACATTTCATGTTAAAGCCTGCTGTGCACTAGCCGATCAAATGCAACCCAACTTTCTCCCACTGTTGTGTCGCGGTATTCGATAGTCATGTGAGTGACGGTAATTCAAGTTTTTTAGCATATGGGTATGTGTCGCGGTATTCGATAGTCGTGTGAGTGACCATAATTAGAGTTTTCAGCATATCGGTTTACAATACCTCTTCCTTTTAACTGCATAGTTACAATTTCCCTTGTCACTCTGTTATCCATACTTAGCATATAACTTCTTTTACACATTTCAAATGTTAAATACTAACCCTGTTTCTCCAACCAGCAGGACTGGCTCACCAAACTTGAGAGCTTGGCCGACTAGAACTGCTAAACGGCGCAGGCTTGCGGTCCAGACCAGATGTTCAAATCCCTTTGGAGTTGGTGTATTGATGACCTGCAACGGAATCAGCGTTTTAACAGTTTTGAAGAAAGTTTACTACCCTAAATATGACATTGTCTGCCAGCTTGAGATGTCTCTTTGTGTTTGGTATTTTCACCAAACCTACAGAGTATTACTTGAAAGACCTACAGAGTATTACTTGAAAAACCTACAGATTATTACTTGAAAGACCGACAGAGTATTACTTTAAAGACCGACAGAGTATTACTTGAAAGACATACAGATTATTACTTGAAAGACCTACAGAGTATTATTACTTAAAAGACCTACAGAGTATTACTTAAAAGACCTACAGAGTATTACTTGAAAGACCTACAGAGTATTATTCATAAGCTTGCTTTTTTAACATTCCCCAATGGGTTTAATATCAATGAGGAGTAGAAATCATAGCACTTATCACACCTTGAATTTTAATTATTGTAGTTACAAATAAGTCTTCTCTCAAAGGGCTTACCCTCTCCAAGATGGGCTTTGTCACCAACGAGGTATCTTGGTGTAAGCTGAAGAGGTTGCCATCATTCACTGTTCTCTTCAGTTTTTGCTGGAGGACTTCCTTTACCACCTCTCTCTCCTCCAAGCGGCGGACTTTGCCAGCCAGGAGAAGAAAACCTACCAAATCCGAAAAAAAATCCCATTGCTTTGTAATTTTGATAAACTTTTTGTGACTCGTGTAAAATTTGAGAATCGTTGCAGATAGCTAACACCACCAGGATCCAAAGTCCTATCTGCTCAATCTACTGTGCAAAACTTGCTCATTGCTTAGCTGCCAAAAGTTTGTATACTAACCTAACACAACAAGGTACAATTTCCTGTGACCTCATAACTGCTGATATTCAATGCCTATGTAACAGGAACACATACACACTGCAACCTTATTAATGAAATAATAACAAAAGATATTACTTCTTCTAAGAAGTGAATATTTTTGTATATTACCTTAAACAAGTTTTACCCCTCAAAATTGAATATTTGACAGATTGTGCTATTAGAGGAAAGCTTAAGAACATAAATTTTGATATTTATTCCAGCTTTCTTTAATACCTTCATCAGCAATGTGCTGATCCCAATCATGGAAAGTGTCCCCTCCAAGGCTGGACTGGTGATATCTCTCGGCCCATCGGAACAAATCTCTCAGCGTCATGAAACCCTGCTTGCCGGCAAATACACCTGAACCTTTTCTTCTCAACTGTAATGGACGAATGACCAAATTGATTCAACTGTGTAAATCAACTCATAAGAACCATGAAAGATCACATGTTTCATGGAACATAACATGGTCCCCATAGCAACTTGTCTACCTTTACATCTGCTTACAATATGTACACTAACCACCATATTTTTGATCAAATACTCTTGCCACTTCAAGTCCCAAACAATCGTGACATGCTTATTACTACCGACCAACATCAGATTCGAAGGCTAGAGCTGTTTACAATATTCTGTTGGCCCAATTCCAGTTACACATGCACTTAGAGAAAATGTAGGTTAGACTAACAACCTATCAATACTTCCAGCATTACAAGACTGGACAAATCTCTCTATTCATGAATGCGGGAGAAAAATAAGTTTATAATCTCTGATTTCCATGACGATATAAAATCATTTAGCAAAGCCAAATACAGCACACACAAAGAAATAAAAAATCTCTATAATTTTGCATGGTAACCTCAAATCAAATTCCGAGGGACAGAAACAAAGAGGGGGAAGGGGGGAGGACAGTGCGTGAACACGCTAAATTTGACTTACCCCTAGTTCCAACATGACAGAGACCATCTTCTGACTGTAAGATTCTGGGATTGCACAACGACCATGAAGTATTGTCTCCAATTCACGGCTTGGAATTTCGTCAAAATGTAGTTCCACAAAACGATTTCGGAAAGCTCTGGACAAGATCTGTTGGAAGAGAATAACAATTTATTAATACAATTCTATCATACTTGCAGGATGGAAGACCTCTAAATGTAAATTATGTATGTTGTTGTTGACTTATTGTTGTTGTTGATGACTTCTTGTTGTTGTTGCTAACATACTGGATACAACTCATTTCTCTTTCCAAATTACAAGGTCAATCTGTACCAATAACTGATATTCATTTTTTTTTCTAGTAAAAGAGCATATCATCCAGCCTGAAGATATTATATAAACCATACTTTGTAAAGAAAAAAACTGATCACAAAGGAAAGGCATTTCTACAAACCTTTCTGCCACCATACTGTCCAGGGGGATTCTGGGTAGCAAACAACATGAATCCAGGATGAGCAGACACCATCTCCTGCGTCTCTGGGATGAATAGCTCCCTGTTATCATCAAGAAGCTGCAACATGAAAGTTTAAGTACGTTCCCAATTTAAACCTGACATTTCTGCAAATGTTTACAATTAATAAACATTACTAATTAGTCCCAAAATTAGTCAAAAAAAAAAAATTAGTCCCAAAAATAAGTTTGCAATTAGAACCTGAAATTTCTGCAAATGTTTACAATTAGTAAACATTACTAATTAGTCCCAAAATAATTGATCACCCTTCTCATGAGTCCACAAATGAGCTACTGTTTCAAAGTCTCACTGAAATGTTTCTAAGTCACTGGTGGCTTGCACCCTTTCACATGGCTTCGAATATGAACATCATTTGTAAATTTTTGGACAGAATAAAAATTTCACAAATGTTAAAAATGCAATTCAGGAAAAATCGTGATGAAGTTTATGAATCAGTTCCACTAGTCTGATATTCCTCAATCCTCAAAGAAAGTCATGCCTACCCTGTTAAGAGCTTCCAAAACATCCGATGGTGCCAAATTCAACTCATCAAGAATGATCCAGTAACCTTTCCTCATGGCATCGACAAGTACTCCTGAAAAGTGGGGATAAAAAATAGTTGCAATTTAACTCAAATCACAAACGTTTAATGTTTATGTCAAATACTCTGTACCTTATAGTGAGTGTTATTTGTGGCTTTAATGGGTAGGTGAAATGTAATTGTACAATTCTGTGATGATATGCAGATAGCTTGGCTCTCATGGGTAAGTGAAATGTAATTGTACAATTCTGTGATGATATGCAGATAGCTTGGCTCTTACGGTAGGTAAAATGTAATAAAAATACTGTGATGATATGCAGATAGCTTGGCTCTCATGGGTAGGTGAAATTTGATTGTACAATTCTGTGATGATATGAAGATAGCTTGGCTTTCATGGGTAGGTGAAATGTAATTACACAATTTTGTTATGATATGCAGATAGCTTGGCTCTCATGGGTAGGTGAAATGTAATTATACAATTCTGTGATGATATGTAGATAGCTTGGCTCTCATGGGTAGGTGAATGTAATTGTACAATTCTGGGATGATATGCAGATAGCTTGGCTCTATGGGTAGGTGAAATATAATTTTACAATTCTTGTGATGATATACAGATAGCTGCAGTCTAACTTTCAAGACAATTCAGCTACTATCGATACAACAAGCCCTTTAACGTTTATGCATTTACCTACACACATGCTTCTAGCAGTTTGATAACGGTTTGTGAAAGTGTTTTCTCTCTTTTAAATAAAAGTACTAAGAATTATGCTTACCCTCTTTGAAGACCAGCTTTCCAGTTTCGTCGGCAGCATAGAAGCCTACATACTCCTGTAGGTCAGTGTGTTCGTGGTTATTGACACGTACACAGACATTCCCTGTCAGCTGTGCCAAGTACTGGATCAAACTAGTCTTACCAACAGACGTCTCTCCCTGCAATAACACCGGAAACCGCCTGAACGAAAGAACAATTAGACATCTTCTGAGTCTGTTTTACAATTTTGTGCAGCAAAGCAGATGAATATCAATTTGAAATTAATACTAATAGTGAAACATATTCATGAAACCATATTACATAGGTTCTTAAAGGTGCCCTGCTGGCTGAATTCAGCCTGTGAAAGATTTCACTTTGGCCTATTAAAAAAGGAAATCAGCCCACAAGCCCCACATTCCTGCACTTATGAGATAGGTATACCAGCTCTTAAGTCCTTGATTCGAGCACCATACCGGCCTACCCCTGCATATTGCTCAATGTAGTTGCAGTGAGATTGCGGTTTTCTACTGCCCCTTGCTACAATCAACGTTTTTCTCTGACCCTGGTAGAAAATAAATTTGAGAATTCCTGCAATATTAAATTGCTACAATGAAGCCAATATCTCTTGAATGTCTACCTTTTAAAAACTGTGTAGGTAAAAACTATTCATAATGTTCTTCCATTTATTTTCCCTCATTCATTGTTATCTGAATTGGAAATATACGAGAGCGTTTTGAAACAAATCTCGAGGTATTTTCTCTCCGACCACCACCGAACCAAATTAAACCTGGCAACAGCTCCTTCCATATTGACTTGTGAATGATCTACTTCAGATCTCACCTGGCACTGACAATTCTGGCTAGCATCTTCAGGTTCCCTTTGACTGACTGTGTAAGAATGTAACCCTTCGGTTTACATGGTTCCTTCTGACCCTGAGCGATCCAGTAACCTTCCACCTTGGTGAAGTCTCCGTTTATAGGGGGAGGGATCGGCTGTCCAAGGATACCTTTCACACTCGTCTTTCCCACAATGTACTTTAGAATCAACTGTCTGACCATCGGACATGAAGCCTTGTCTAGCTGGGTCAGAAAGCTCAAGCAGAAGCTCTAAAGGGAGCAGGAAAAATAAGGAATATTTATCATCCATAACAAACAAAGCAAAACATCCATTTGGGAGAAACTACAAAACTAGCTGTTGTCTTTAAATAACCCACATCTTCCCCTTTTGTGAAAATGACAAACAAGTGACTTCACATCTTTCACTCTAAAAACTTAACTAGCTGGGTCGTACTTGCTCAGTTACAAGAGGACTGTATTCCTGACTTACACATTTAATATGCACTTGAAACCCACACTAGACTAGCAAATACTTTTTTGCTTTTTGAAAATTTGCATATCTGCTATGACATCATGTCTCATTTTAAAGAGATTGCTGTATGATTCTACAAATGTAAATGGCAATGTTACCTTAGGGTCCAACATGACGTCCTTACGTTACCTTCAGTTTAGTGTTTGGAGATGTTTAACTAGTGTTTTCAAATCAATACAAATTATGCAGTCAAATGAATGATAAGCTTTCCAACTCTAATCTGCTCAGTTGAACAAACTCAAGTCTTGGATTCCTCAAGTCACTTGTTCAAATCCAAATCTAGTTTGATTTTTCTTGTAAACTTTTATCGTCTACGTCACAGCATACCTCGTAAAGAGATCGGGGTATGATTCCACAGGGGTTGGTGGCAGCATAACTGAGGGCTCGACATAAGGTTCTCAAGCTGAAGTGAGGGTGGTGGCCGGTCCCATCCATCAGTTTGGTCTTTGATAAACTTCTCACTGAAGTATAGAAGCTAAAGGAGAAGTGGAAAAACATGACTTATAATAGGAGTAATGGAAAAAAGATTGGGTCATTGAATGTGTAACTATGATGCTCTACTAAGAGGTGGTCTTTTAAGAAAACACAAATCATACCTATTAAACGTCAAAATTGATTCAGAAAGTACTGCAAAGTATGAATAACAAATTTTAATGATTAATTGTCATTCTTAAGCATATTTCTTGTTCCTCCCATCTCTGCAGTGTCTACAAAGTATTGTAACACTGTTACTGTTAAGTTGTGGAGCAATGGTGAGTTCTGTGTGGATGGTGTGGGGCCATTGTAGTACTTAGTTTATATCCCCTTTGGAATTATATGGGGATTATCTCTCTTGGAATTAAGTAGACCAGTTTTAATTGTTACCAGATAATGGCTTTTGGGACTGCTCCTATGGATCGGCATGTGGTATCAGGCTTATCCTGGGATTGTGATGTAATGATGTAACACATGTGATATTTTCTAGGGATAATCATCTCATTCTCATTCATCTCTGTAAAGGAGTACAATTGTTTGGGGATAGTGGGAATGCACTGTTGTATTTGGGTAATATGTCTTAAGCTATGTTCTAAGGTGAAGTACACCATTTGTATAGCTGTGGTATTTCCATGTATTATTAAGGGATTTAAACAAAATGTTTTACTTGAGTGGGACCGGACAGTCTACTCTGGTTGCTGTTGAAAGGAACATTTTGATGGTAGGCTTCAGGGCCATGTAGCCTCAAGAATGTACAACATATCTAGTTGTACGCACTCAACATTACTGTAAGAAGTGGTTTTATCTACTCTAACTGGATTTTGTACCTTTTATGCAAATCAGGTTGGCATTTGTACTTGTACAGTATTTAACATAGTTCAAAGGATTTAGCTTTCTTGCAAAATAAAACACATCGTTTCTGCACATCAACAATAAAAAAATGCACAAATATGCACAATGCTTAACATATTATCTTCTCAAAGAATGAAGCAAAGCGAATCCCCATACATTGGCAGGTGGGTTTGCCTTATTAATCCATTCATTGCCATTCCTGTCAAAACCAACTTTGGGCTCACAAAGTGCAAGGAAGAACGTATCTTTTCTAGAAAATGGGGTTTAAACTTAATTATCAAAGTAAAACTCACTTGACAATACTTTGGACTCTTCCAGCTGAAAGGTTAAATCCTTTCAGGTAATCACAGATCAATATCTGCAGGTCTGTGGGCGACACAAGCTCATCGACATAAAACTCTGTGAACCTGCAAAAAAAGATGATGAAAAAGTCATACTTCTACATCTTCTTTCAAGATATGATAAAAGGAGGTGAAAAGGGAGCATATGATCGCCATCCCAATCTTTCCAGAAGTCTTGGGTATAATGGCTTTTGGTCTGTCACCCCCCCCCACCCACCACCACCTTGTGTTGTCCATCAATTTATATCTGGTGTTCCAAGTTATGACACACAATGTCTGCAATGCATGTCGTAGCAACAACCTGAACAGTGTTATTGATTGCTGTCAATCTCTATCACCCTAGCAGTTACTTTGATGCTTAGCAAACCGATAGTTCAAATCTGACGAAAGAAACCTGTTTGCTTTAAATAAAGTCATGAAACACTTACATAACAAATGACACGAATCACATGAGAGACATCCAAGGACCAGCAGTACAGGCATAGTTCAATGAAGTCAGAGCAGTAATACTATATCAGATCACATTAATACTTCAATAGATTGAAACAACGAACTGTACTAATTACAAAAGATATAAAGTTTTACCTGTTCCTAATGCCCATTGGTAGTTCCTTCTTTCCAATATCGGTGGCAGGATTCATGCAAGCAAAGAGACGGAAGTCTGGATGGCGAACCACTGGTTGAAGGTCTCTGTAAGGCAGATACACAGATAAATTATGCAGTGCGAACGGTCATTTTGAGACTTGTGTTTACGGGTAGTACCATATTCAATCAAGCTTGAAGTCTCCTAGCCTTAATGGCTGGTAGTGACTTGTCATGATAGCTGTAATGGTTCTGTTGCTTTTCTCTTCTTTCCAGAACTATGTTTATAATGCCAACCGATTTGGAAAACAAATTTTGATTAGATGAATACACGATTATATGAATATTCACAAAAGAGCTCATAGTTTTATTCTGTTCTAAACAGAGGGTCCTACTTTGTCAGAAAGTATACCCGAAAGGGACATGTATGACACACTTGGCCAAAGGTCAGCTACCCCTGATTTATGTGAACACAAATATATAACAACTGAAGCAAATCCTTGTAGAAATGGTTACAAATCTCAAGTTATAAATGAAAAACACTTACCCCTTTTCCATCAACATCAAAGACGAATTTGGTCCCTCCAGGAGACTACTCAGGCACTCTAGTGTCTCAGCACTGGCCAGGTTGATTTCATCTAGCAGTATCCAGTCTCCATCGTGGAGGGCCCTCACCAATGTGCCCTACAAGAGTACATGGATAAACCGATCATAGATGTATAAGCAGGAACTCGCGAAGAAGCCTCATTGGCTTATCAAAGCCGCAAGCTGATCGAAGTCAGTCTCTTACATTCATATTTAAGGTCCATGATTATGAATTGTTAATTGTCAATAACTCTTAATATACATTAATCTGGAAGTGACTCGAACCGGGGACCTTATAATTGAAAGGCACCGGCGTTAACCACTGAGCTAACACTCCAAAGATGATGAAGATGGCCACATTATTTCTACCACTCTTCAATCCATTCAATTCATGCATACTCTCTTTATTAACAGTTGTTTTGTAAAGCGTGTTAATACCAGGGATGAGCCTGGGGTATAAAAAAAATCACGGAATTTTGCAAAAATTGCGGTAAAGGCTCCAGTTTGCGTATGCTACAGTGTGTTAGCATAATAGTTTTTGTCCCCGAGGTAGAAAAGAAATCACGGATATTCCGCGAATTCGCGGAAAAAGCTCGTGCCTGTAATACTATCAGACAACTCACCTCAACAAATGTAAAAGCCAGAGCACCTTCTGCATGCTTAATTTGGAGTTTTAACTTATTCAGTTTCTCGGACACTAGCTTCCATTCTTTGGATATCTCTTGCTGTTCCTGGGATGGATCTGAACATAATAAACAAAATGAAGGAAAGGAAAAATATATGGAAATACAAGAACAAACTGTTTAGCCTTCAGGTATAGATTGGAATCTCACAGATGGGTGACTGCATTGTGATCAGTAGCTTCAGGTCTTTCTCACTTCTATAAATAGGAGAATACATTTTTGAGGGGGTGGGGTGGGGTGGCAGGAGGACAGGACTTACTGCTACCATCAGCTACTTCCCTTTTATAGATTTCAACAAACTCTGCAAATTCAAAATTCTTCTTGATTTTACACCAAGAGGAGATTTCTGTCTGATTCTTGATAAAAATTACACATATAAACTCAAAACTTCAAAGGACAATGCAACAATTCTTAACGACAGTGACTTACTTTTAATTGCCTTTTGTTTCTTTACAGCAGCGCCTGTGCTGTGAGTCATCAGTTTCAACAAGTTCTGCCAGTGGTGACCGTGGAAACTTTTCTGAATGTGTCCCAGGAATTTTAAGTTTTGCTTCCTTGAGAATGTCTTCACAAAGATTTGCTCAAACTTCTCTCTGACCGGAGCTACCAGCCGACGGATATCGACAGGTTTGTACCTGCATGAGAGAGAAGAAGTTGAAATAAGGGAATATAGATATCTGACATATATGATGGATAACTGATGTGCCTCTTATGCTATTTTTTGTGTAATTTATGAGAATATAATCCAAACCAGTATATAGGAACTATTCGAGAGATGTTTGTATTTTATTCTTTCTGTTCGCTCTTTACATGTCATATATGGAGGTTAACACCAACTATAATGGAAGGGGTGGTTCTGTTTGTTTTGTTCTTTTGGTTCTCTTTTCTAATGGTAAAGTTCTGTATTTTTTCAGGGAGTGTCACTACCCGACAAACCCTATAGGGTTTTTTAGTACACTTCCTTTCACAAGTTTTGTTTCTTATCTCCTTCTATGTCATATGTCGGCATACTTATGTTGTGATAGAACAAAAATAAATAAATGAAATAACAAATCAATCACTTCAGAATGTTTTGACTTCACCTTTCTGCTGGTTTTTAGTTAATTAATGATACAGTATTATTATTGGTACATCTATAAATATTTCCATATGAGGCTAAAAGTATCACTCACCCTCCAAGTAAATCTGTACTATCACTCTGTTGATTCATGTTGATGACCTTTAACCTTTGACCTGCCAGTTTAGCTAAATATTGCACAGTTGAGGTTTTCCCTGTGCCTGTCTCTCCTACAAGCAACACTGGTTCTGTCCTGAAGATACAGGCAGCTATTCTCTCCAACAGAACCAGGGAATGTCTCGTGAAAGAGAAATTACTGCGACTTCCACTGAAGAGGAGAGAGAAAAAAAGGAAGAAACTTAGATGACCTATTGACCTAAATAACATTTTAGTAAAAGAAAAATTGTGGAAGCCTCTACTGAACAGCTAGATAACTGTGAACACGCATTACATCCGGGTTCAGAATGACATCGCAGTATTTATCATCACAGGGGGTTTGTTCTCACTTTACTGATTAAAAATGCTAACACTGACTACCAGCTTACGGCAACTCCTCCGAAGAGAAGGAAGTATTTAGTCGCAGAACATTGCAGACATAGATACCTGCTGTTTAGTGGAATATGTGTATTAAAGGCTACCAGTTCCATTTAAAGTTTGACCAAAGTTTTAATTTAGTAATATTTAATAGTAAAACTATGGTGAAACTTTATGATGAAAATTAAAGGATAAAGACCACATTAACACCAACATTCAAACCATCTACCAAAGTTTGAGTCACTAATGAATCAAAAAGTCAACTGTTCATAGGATTATCAAAAAAAATGATGACAACACATTTTCACAGCCTGGGGAAGGGGTCTGAGTTGAGTATTTGCTCCCACTCCATTGTGGAGATTATTAATGTTGGTGGTTACCTACATGAAAATATTACTGGTTTTGTAGCCTTTAAAAGCTCAATGGTAGATCAGAATGTTTGAGGGAACTGCTACTATTCATAATATCCATTTTTATGGTCAAACTGGATTAGCGAGAAGGTCAATTCACCGATAAGATAACTTTTTGACTTTATTTAATAATAACATTGTTGGACATACCTAAATATCTCAATATATTTTGAATCTTTTTAAAACTACCCAGACACCCACATAAAATAGACAAATGATATATGTCCACTGAAATCTTAACATATGATCTGTTCAATAAGAACAGGGGTTTACCGGTACCCAAACATACCTCTCCAAAGAGGCAATCTCTTGAACTTTCTTTCGAAGAGTAATCCTGCCCACCCTGACAGACGTCGGATGTACTTCTATGGCAGGTTTGTAGCTCTGACAGAAATACTGGGTTTGTTCTCTGGAGATGTTGATCAGGGCACCGATGGCCTGGGCCGCAGCCAGTCGCATCTCAGGCTTGGGTAGGCAACTCGTGAAGCAATCCAGAGCCTGTTATGGAAGAGAGAGAAAGCTATACATCCAAGGAACTTTGACAGTGTTTGTTTTCAAGGCATTAAAGGAGCTGAAAGATTGATACTAGTTGGTTCTTACACCAGAAGGCACACAGACAGGGTTTATAAACTGAACATTTTATTGGGTACATGACATTTGCATAATCACATCAAACTTTAAATTACTTTCATAAAGAGTTTCCTTCATGGAGGGTGAAAATGTTGGTTTTCTTTTGAGAGATTCATTTGCTCTTTACTATTGCTGATGTGTTTCTACTGTCATCTTAGACACCATGTCAAAAGTGGGGTGCTGAGGGGTGCTGAGGGGTGCTGAGGGGGCTGCAGCATACTGCAGCTTGGCTGCATAGTAGGACAAACCTTTGTAAAGCTGTCAGTTTCACATAATAAGCACTGTGGGTCTGAAGACATAATACTTACTATTGATATTGATTCGTACAAACTGAGCAGGATTTTTGTAACTGATGCAGCTAATGTTTTGACATGATGCCTCATTGTTCTAGAAACAGTTTCTGTGTACTGCTCACTATGGTTGTTGTGAGAGAGAGAGAGGCTGTGTTCACCAGACATAGTGAAATTAAACTAATAGGAAATTTGCTTGTTCTCTTTTTATTTTTAGTTGCTCATCTCTCTATCTCTCTCTCTTTTTCTCTCTCTCTTTTTCTCAGTCTTTTACAAGTTGCGTTCTGTCTTATACTCATTTCTCACTCGACCTTTCTCTCTGAAGAACAGTTTACAACTGACCACTGTCTCTAGAAACACACTATTCTGTAACTCAATACAATACATGCTAATTTTACATAACAAAAACAGAATGGTTGGGCAAACAATAGATGGCATTTTGAAAGCATTTGCCTATTACATAACAGAGCAGGTGCAAAATTGTTAGACTGCTTTACTCTCTAGAACAGGCTGAATATCATATAAACAGATACAGATTACAACATATCACACTTCTCACCTCCAGTAGGACCATGTTTGCTGTCTGGCTGGTAGTAAAATCCTGATCTTGAGATACACGATCACACCATTTCAGAAGATCCCTTTTCAGAATGTACAAAAGAAAATTCAGATATGCTAGAAATTCACATATAATGGTCACTGATGGTCAACTTTAACAAGCATTGTTACAGCTAACCTTTACATTCGTTTTGTCTATTTTAACATGAGACTGAATGTAACCTTTTATGATTGGCTAAGAACTGCCTTACTCCAAGCATGGTATACTCCAGGCCTTGTTCCAGAAGCCTTACTCAAGGCATGGATCGCAGTAAGTAGTTATTCATAATGTCACTCTACTGTTGCCAGATACATTCACAAAATATCAGCAAATTTGAAAGAAAGAAAGAAAAAATGGAGTTTTGTATCTTTCCCACACAAAATACTATATGGATGTGGTTTCCACCTATAGATGCAGAACATTTACAACAATTTTGTTAAAAAAAATCAACATCAACCACCGGATCATCCATATAAACAAGGTGCACAAAAAGAGGGAATGCATCCTACCTTGTAGATACCAATCTATTGCCTCTTTGCTTCCAGTTAGTCTGTTCTAGTAATTCTGTGTTTGTTTCTATGGCAACAGCACCTTCTTCTTCTTCTTGCTCATGGTAGCTGGCACAGAGAAGTAGGAATATCTCAAGCAATTTACCAGCAACTGTCTCTAGCTTAGGATACAGCTTGACAATCACCTATAGTAAAGAAACAAAATGTTAATACATGTTAATATTCAGAAAATCTAGGGAAAAATTAACTGTAAATTCAATAATACATTTTTAAACTCAAACATCAAATTTTCCATCATCAGATATTCTGTAAATAGGTAAGTTAGCACACCATATTTTTCAGTCATATCTTTCTGTTAATGGTGTAACTTTTGCCATAACTACCTGGTATAGCTCATTCTTGGACAATGAATTGACTCTGACTTTCGTCCAGCAGTGGTCAAGTACTGCTGAGTGAGCGGACTGCTGTCTGTAGAGACCACTGTCATGAGAGTAAAGCCTATAAATAAAAAAAGAAAATGGAGAGTAAATCTTTGAATGATACTGATAAAGGCAAGCTATACACACAGCTGAATGTAGCAGTGCAGTTTACAAATTCCTATTCACTAGTAATGGGCAAAAAGCCAGGACTTTACATTGGTTTGATTGTAAACTTTACGAATCATTGATTACCAGATCTTGGTGACTTCTACCTCGTAACAAGAGAATCTACATCTACACAGTAAAGTGTATATATGTAATGGAACGATATCAATTGCAACAGAATAGGGGAAAGCAAACTCATTCGCTAATGTAGGGATCACTCCTCAAATGACCTCAGGGTAAAATTCCAACTTATGATTATGGGGAGACCCAATAGCATTATGTAATAAATTTTTGCAATTGATTTAACTTCCAGCCCTACCCTAACTGCTCTATGACAAACATTAATATCTCTCTGTGAAAGAACTGGAGGGAGGGGAGGAGAGGCTGGCCAGTGATGGTGTCTCCAAAAATTAAGTATAATTATTATATACCATAATAATCATAACAATAATAATACCTTGTACGCCAAAAATGAAAATTCTATAAAAGGTATTTAGTCAGAATTTAAGAAGATGAGATCACCTACCTCTGAGTTGCAAATATCTGGAATCCTGGTGCTGCTCTGATGATGTCACCGTGTCCTGGTACGGTCAGAGATCCAGACTCCAACAGAGGTAGAAGCACAGAAATAACATCCATTGGAGCGTAGTCTAGGTCCTCTAACAAGATCCACTTTCCCTCTTGGACAGCCTAGAGTACAAACAGCATCACCATGGAAATGATGGAAACATTGACATCAAAGTGGGATTCAGGGTATTGTCACGAATTTCCAAAAATTCCGAAGCCCCTCAAATAATTCAAAATATGGTAATTTATGTCTCACCTGCCCTGCATCTAATGTCTCAGTTTATTTTACAAAATTGTAGTTGAAATACCTTAATTATTTGTTCATCTTTTGATACTGCTATTATTGCATATGTACACATGCGATGACAATTCCTAATTGCTGAATCAAATACTATATATAATATTATTTCATTAAACTTTGCCGGAAAAATTTCTTCAACATACAGAGGAGAATAATAACTGCAATCTTTAACATTATATTTACATTGACCACCACATACAACAGTACATAAGATATAATGCATGTCATTTATAGTATATGTACCTGTGTTAGGGGACCAGGCTGCCAGACAAACTCTCCTGGAATCTCTGTGCATCGGTATGTTCCCACAAGAGCCTTAAGGAATGAAACAAGAACACAGACTTTATAAAGATTGAAAGGGCTTGCAGTCGGTTTGAAAAGGTTACATGGATTTCTCCTGCCTATTAAATCAGCAATTTATTCAACATTAAGAGGGTTTACCACTCTCCTCTGGTCCCTCAAGTAATTACAAATATTCAACATTTTGAAAATCATATGTTACATAAGATCTTGTACTGATCCCTATTGGTCCCTCAAGTATTTGCATGTTACCTTGGTGATGACTAAATTTGTTATGTAACAATCACAACTTACCTTGCTATCGGTCTGATCCCCAAGTTGTACCTTGATGAGGTCGCATGGATTTCCCCTGCCTGTTAGATTAGCAATATGTTCAACATAAGAGGTTTTCCCACTCCCAACAGGTCCCTCAAGCAAAACTGGTGATCCTGAAACAATTGCTAGGGCCAGATTCTGCAAACTGGTTTTTGTTGACTGTACTGGAATGATTACATGTGCAGACTGCACATCCTTTACCAAAAAAAAAAAGAACAGAAAGCTTTACATTTTTTGATGCAGATGTCAGTATAACCTATGGCACACAGTAAAACATATTACGACTAATGAAAATATTTCTACGATTGTTGATATCATAGGAAATGTAATGAGCAAATCCCATCAACTAATTCATTCAAGTTATGACATTTCCCTCATTGGCAAACTCCAAACTGTTTATGACAACTCTCTTCATCTTGGTTCAATTGTTCATTTTAAGCAACTTGAGAGTATTCTGTAATGTTCCAAAAGTGACTGCAAATTATTCATAACTATTAGATAACCTCCTCAACGTTTCTACCAGACGATCTCTAAGAACAATTCTAAATCAACACAATCAAGATCTACTCAAAATCCCAGGAAACAATTGTCCTGACTTTTCTTTGAATCAAGCTTCAACGGTAAAATGCACATGTATCATAAATGAGATTATGGCAACGACTCAGATTCCACACAAACATCACTTCTTTCAAGATATATGTGAAGCCTCTTTCACAGTAATATAGTACAAAGAGTAGTGAAATATCTCAATTGTTAGTAAATGCTGACTATCAATTTCAGCAAGAACATACCTTTCCCCCACGACTGAGTTTATCGTCCTTCGTGCTCAGTAAAACACCAGAAATTGAAACCACATTTGGAGATAGGTCTTGAGTTTGAATAATTTTCCTCCCAGAAGAAGCATCTAAACTTGTCAAGGTACAGACTTCCTTCGTTCCGCCCGTTGAATTTCCTCCGTTTACGTCTGCCGTGCATCTGGAAAGCAAAATTATGCAGACCTAGAAATAAACTTGTTTTCTGAGATGGCATAGGACTTTTAGGACATGCCATGCACCTTCATCTGGTGATATTATTATTATTGTTATTATTATTAACCAGATTTATATAGCGCTCTTTTCATGCTTAAGCATGTTCAAGAGCGCTTTACAATGACAACAAAATGACAAAACCCTTAAAAAAAGAATATGAAAAATAAAATAGACGCAGCTTAAATATTAATATAAAAATTATATATATATACTAAGGAATAATTTTAAAAATAATATAGATTTACAGTGAAATTCCTAAAAGGAAAAATTGAGTTTCAAGTAATTTCTTAAAAGTAGCTAATGTTTTGGCATCACGGATATATTGGAAGTAGAAAGTAAATCGATAGCAAACTCCATGTACAGTAACACCGCATAAGCATTTCACCATCGCACACTTTTGTGTGGACAAAATGGGAAAATTTAATTCTGACTAATGTTTCATTTATATAACAATTGCAGTGTATTAGAATTACATTTGGAGAAAACAATTCTAAAGATCATCTGGTGTGGGAAGCATACTTAAAGGCATATCGGATGAAAGATGGAAACATGCGTAGTATCGACCTTACAACATGGCTATCGTAAAGTGAAACAGTTAACTTTACAATCCGTTTCGACTGTGCTACCACATGTTTTCTCCACATGTTTGTAAATAACTAGGTGCGATAATTAGGTGAGCCAGGACGGTAACTTATTAATATGTAAACACAAACTATAGATGTATATATTACAATGTAGCTTGCACATGTATTGATCAACTAAAATTCTAGATACATTGATCAAATAATATTACTGATATATTGATGAAATCAATTGGCAAACATTGATAGGTATAACTAAAATATCTATGGATTAATGAAAATAAAAAAGAACTCACAACGACAACTGTTGGATCTCCTTCTGAGTGAAATGTTGCAGCAGAAAGATGTCTTTCTCACTCTCACCGAGTTTGTTCAGGAGAGCGAGGGTCTGGCAAGTATACCTGAAGAGAGCAAAATGGCAAGACGACAGTTTAGATTAATACTCTTTCTTTCTTGCTCTTAATGGTCAGATTTCACAAATGACATGAATGCTTAGAAATCACTTATGCTCATGAAATCTAATGAGTGTTCCCATCCCCCCTCCCTCCATGTTTATGACAGTGTGTGCCTATCTGAAGGCTTCTAATCCATTTATGTGAAGCAAATCCATTGTCTTTATCGAGCATGTCTATACGTATATATGTAACTGCAATTGGTGTACATTTCTGTGACAGCTATCAAATTC